>JAMLFT010002132.1:0-27073 GCA_026544285.1 Pachyrhizus erosus | reverse complement strand
TATTATTTATTTAAATTATTACATTATATTTATAATTTTTTAATATAATATCTTATCATCAAATAAAAACCATAAGAGTTTATATATTATATATATAAATAAAAAGTATTTACATATTTTAATATTAATGAGTAATGACTACTCATGGATACGAGTACCATGAAACCCATACTTGCTCATTATGAAATAGGTAGAAAAATACTCATACCTATACCCACAAATAATCGTTTAAGATATTCATTATCTATCTATTATGGATTTTGTTTATAGATATCCGCAAACACGAATAATTTTGTCATCCTTAACAGTAATGACTGAGCTTTTTTATTTTTTATTTATGAAAATAGTAATAACATGCATAGAAGGAAAGAAAAAATAACACGATAAAAATAATCTACACACTGTCAAGTACATTGTGCACATGGTTATTTTGGTGAAATAAATAATGAATGATGCTATTGGATTCATTCACGTCAAATGCTAATTGATGGGTGTGGAATGTGCTTAACGACAAGCATACTCTATGTAGTAGTAACAACGAACCTAATGTCCATATATTGTATCTTAGAGATTAGTTGTGATTCCTAAATAATTAAACTAATGTAAACCAAGGTATCGCAATTTAAAAGGATTGAATTATAACAATTTCAAATTAGAGAAATAGAAAAAGTGAAAGAAAACATTAAAGGTAGGGTTGTGAATTCAAACATATGTTTATATTCCCTCTAATTTCAATTTCAATTTAATATGAATTATTCTCTTAATTACTAATCTAGTGTTTTTAGATTGACTAACGAAAATTTGACCATGTTCTAGAAGTCCTCTTCCTTATTTTATTCCTCAATTGGTCATTTAGGGAGTAATTTATAAGAAGCATTAAGTGCGAGACGTAAATTAAAGAATTTAATTTGATTAGAAATTATTGTTACAAGTTTGATCATGTAAGTTCGATAATCAAAATATTGTGTAGGTCAATCAATTAACATTAGTTGGTCATATCCAATTAATCAATTAAGGTTGGGGCGATCAATTTCAAATAAACATAAAAAATAATACAATAATTTAATTGAGTGAATAACCATCAATTTTATTGAAATAGAGGAATCAGGATTCATTGATATATCCCAAATCACAACCCTAGCTTAAGAGATTTAGCCAGCCATAGATCGTGGAAAACATAAAATCACATAAGAAATTGTAAAAACATAAAGGAAATAAGAATCTTTATAAATTTTGGACCAATTGTGTTCTTCACACTTGTCTCTAACTAGTAGCTCCTCTAGAAGTTCTCACTCAGAGAAAGAATAGAAATAGAAAATAAAGCAAAAAGTTTTGGATGAGTTTGTCTTTATCTTATTTATAGGACTTTTGGGGCTTTCAACTGTGTTGGGTGTGCATAGTCATGCTTCATGGCAAGCACAACTATGCTTATTTCCAAATTGAAGTCTCCCATTGAAGCACGACCATGCATACAATTAAACACAATTATGCTTTATGCTCTAAAGCTCATTTTTTACCTTAAAAAATGCTTTTTACTTGAAAAAAGTTTGCAGTACAAAGGATATTTTTTTCCCCAAGGTCCCTTCTAGAAGTGCTTGTTTAACATCACGAGTGTGATGAGGACCCCTTTTTTAGAATCCTAGCTCTTGAATGGAATGGTCTTGTTGTCCCATGATTGACCTCCATCATGGTCAAACCTTGTACTTATAGACTTGCCTAGAGGTCTTGTCCTTCTTCTTCTTATTGCTCAAACTTCCTACAAGGTCCTTTATCTACACACTTGGGTGGAGCTTAACTTTATGCATATATGTCTTATTAATTACCTGAACAAAATTACAAGAGGCGAGAGAAAAAGATCTTTGTATAGAGTTAAACACTATGAACTCCTCATTCTCATTGCTTAACCTCCAAGTTAACTTACCTTCTGTTACATCAATCAATGCCCCTTCTGTGTTGAGGAATGGTCGTATTAAAATAATGGAGATTTATTCATCCTTCTCCATGTTTAGAATCACAAAATCAGTTGGGAAAATAAATTTGTCAACTTTGACCAATAAATTGTCTACTACTGCTCACTAGTAGGTGAAGGTCTTGTCTACAAGTTGAAGAGAAATGTTGGTAGGCTAAGGCTCACATAACCCCAACTTCTTAAACGTCGAGTAAGACATCAAATTAATACTAGTACCTAAATAATATAATGTTTTGTGAAAGAATAAATTTCCAATGGTACAAAAAATTGAAAAACTTCCTAGATCTTTAAGCTTAGGGGGTAATTTCTTTAAAACCACAACAGAACATTCTTCGTTTAAACCAATAATAGAAAAGTCCGCTAATTTCTTTTTGTTTGAAAGAATTTCCTTTAGAAATTTTGTGTACTTTGGCATTTAAGCAATTTTCTAAGTAAAAGGAATGTTTATATGCAATTTTTTTTTGATGCATTTTAACAAATTTAGTAAACTGTTTATCCTTACCCTCATTTTTTAGGGGAAAAAGGAACACTTACCTCAAGAGGTGTTAGTACCTCCTTCTTAGCCTCTTTTATCTCTTATCAACTTCCCTCTGTAAAAGTCTTATGCTTATGTGGTAGAGTGCATTTCTCCTTGTTTTTCAGCTTAGCTATGGGCTTCCCACTCATAGTGATCACAACATTTACCTCCTGCTTAGGATTTGGTTCTGTCTGACTAGACAATGTGCCTGGAGGTCTTTGAGACATCAAAGTAGCCAAGTTGACTATTTGAGTCTCTCGAGATTTCATGTGATCCTTATTCTTGGCCATGTATTGCATTGTGGTCTCCTCTAATACAAGACCCTTCACCTATTATTTAAGCATTTGATTTTTCATATCGGGTGACTTGTAGACATTATGATTTTGCCCTTAGCTAGGTCCTTAATCCTTTTGGTCCTTCCAAGAAAGATGAGAAGATTCGTCCATCCTTGATATGTTTTTGAAGTAGAGATCATAGCCAATGTTCTTCCTACTAGCATACTTCGCTTCTTTTAGTGGCTTTGTGAAGGTACTATCCATGGTGCAATCTGAGCGCCCATGATTTGTCTCCCCACACTAGTTACAAACAATAGGTGAGTGAGTGGCAACCATCATCTGAGTTTGTGCTTGCATCAAGGTATCTATATGCTTGGCCAAGATATCTAGCTTTTATTAGTAATTGGAAATGATGAGCTTGCCTCCATATAGTTTACTCCAACTAACCTTTAGAGAATTCACCTATCTTTAGTATTAGTGTAGGCATTAGAGGCCATGTTTTCTATGATCCCAATGGCTACTAAGGGTGTAATTTTCATGATGATCCCTCCACGAGATACATAAAGACTTTTCTTATTGTGCATAAATAAGCCACCATAAAAAGATTCATATGAGCCTGTATGGGATGTAGCCATGGTGTGGACAATTCCTTTATAGTGCCTGAAATCTCTCCTAAGCTTCAATTTGTGCAGCTTCATCATATTGGGCTTAATTTCCTATCTCCCTTTGTATTTGGTCTAACTTCACCATTGAGAAATATCTCTTGAGAAACTTAGTGACACAATCATCCTATGAGGTGATGTTGTTCTTAGGCATTGACCTTAATTAGTCTAAGGTTTTCTCATTAAGAGAGAACAAGAAAATAAGTCTAATGACATCCTAAGGGACATGTGGGTATCTAACTGTGTTTGTAATCCTTAAGAAACTCTTCAAGTGTATGATAGGGTCTTCAAAGGCTAGCCCATTCAATTGGTTGCTCTCTATCATTTGGAACAATCTAGACTTCAATCAAAAATTGACTCCACTTATGTTAGGGAGCCTAATGCTACTATTTACCCCCAAGGTTGGGATGAAGTAGTCTTGGAGTGTCTACTTCTCTAATTCCTTTTCCTAATTCTTGCTTGCTCCTTACATTGCAATCACATTATCATTTTCTTCTCCTTATACTACAACCATATTTTTACTTGCTCTTTTTTTAGTGCCTTATTCCTATGAGCAACCTTTTCAATTTCAAATATATATCGTAGATCAAGCTGTTAAGGACAAGATAACATACACTAGCAAACAATTAGTGGAGTAAGAAAACAAGACTTAACAACGATATTAGAAGCTTGATGCATTCAGAACTTGCTTAAGGGCAAGCATATCTTATGCAATATTAAGAGTAGACCTAAAGTCCAGATATTGTATCCTAAATATTAGTTATGGTTCAAAAATAATTGAATTAATGTAGACCAAGGTATCACAACTTAAAAGGGTTGAATTGTAACAATTATAAACTAGAGAAAGAGAACAAGTGAATAAAAAATTCAAAGGTTTAATAGATTAAAAAACCTAGGGTTATAATTTCATTTATATCTTTACATTCTCCCTAATTTCTATTGCAATTTAACTCTAATTATTCTCTTAATTAGTAATCTTACCTCTCTAGATTAACTAACAAAATTTGGTCATTTCAAGAAGTCCTCTTCCTTATTTTATTTCCTAGTTGGCCATTTAGGGTTTCATCTAAGAGAAGGATTAAGTGTGTGAGGTAAATTAATAGAGTTAATTTGATTAGAAGTTCATCTTACCAGTTTTATCATGCAAGTTTTAAGAATCCAATTATTGTGTAGGTCAATCAATTAATGTAAGTTGCTAATGTTTAGTTAATCAATTGAGGCTGGGGTTATCAATCCCAAATAAACATGAAGAACAACACAATATTTTAATTAAGTGAATAACTAAGAATTTTATTAAAATAAATATATTAGGGTTCATAAATATATCTTGTATCACAATCCTATGTTAAGAGATTTAGCTAGTCATAGGTCATGAAAAACATAAAATCACATAAGAAAGTGTAAGAAACATAAAACAAATAAGAATCTTTACAAATTTTGGCCTCCATTATATTCTTCACACTTGTCTATAACCAATAGCTTCTTTAGAGGTCCTCACTCATTTAGAGAAAGAATAGAAAATGAAAATAAAGCTAAAATTTTTAGATGGATTTGTTTTCATGTTACTTAGGTTTTTTGGACCTTTAGTTGTGCTAGGGTATGGATGACCGTGCTTCATGACAAGCATGACTGTGCTTGTTTTTGGATCATAGTATCTTTAATTTGTAGTGCTCGAGCATGACCATGCTTCGTGTCAAGCACGATCATGCTTTGCTTGTAAAGCAGTCTTCTATCAATGCATAGACGTGTATAAAACTAAGCATGATCATGTTTCATACTTTAAAGCTCATTTTTTTTTTTTTACCTTTTTTATGTATTTTTAATTCCTTTCAAGCTTTCATCTTGCCTACATAAATATAACACTCTTTTTAGTAGAATTTAGCAATTAAAATGCAATAATTAGCAATTGGTGTAATAAATCTTGCCCATAATTATTACCAAATAGAGGTTTATCATTAATCTTACAATTTAAATCAATGGCATACAAAACTTCTATATGTCCCTAACTTCAAAAGTTCATATTCCAACACTGCAATAATGCATTATACTTCATGTTAATAAAAATTGATCCATTTACTAGAGAAATCAATACAAAATAAAGGAAAGATGGGTTTATATATTTACTTGCATTATTTTTTTTATCAACAAGCTACATGCAAAAGAAAGAGAAAAAGGAAATATGTAAATAACTTTACTATTTTTAACTGTCAGAGGATTCCAAATGATTAATGATTTTATAGCCTATTGAGTGTGCAACACATATAGGTGACACTTTTGATTTTATTATGAACATGATGATTATTTATGCTACTGTTGGTTATAATCATGGACATAGTGAGCGATGGAAAGAGCTAATTAGAAGGGAGTTCATAACTGATTGTTTCTTTTTTTAAGTATTATGCCCCCTTTTGCTCGTGAGTCTTTTCTTTATTGCCAAAACTACTAGCTTATCCACTTGTAACTATCTTATGTTTTGTATTAAGCCATCCCATGACCTCTACTTTTTTTTAGTTTAGTGATTGATGATCTTATTTTGTAGTACCTAAATTATCTTTTGATGACTAAGTCTTCTACATAACTATTATATTCTCTTTGATTCTATTTTTTTTTAATTTTTTTTAGAAACAAAAAATGGAATATCAATATATATATTGAATCATCATAGTCAAGGACTTGTCCTTGTATCAAACTAGTGAGAAAATCAACGTATCCTCGAATATCTACACTCTCGCTTGATCTCACTTTCTAAGATCTCTAACTTCATAAACATCGACTTGTAAAGGATGTTAATTGAACTTCCTTGATCTATCAGGGTATTCATCATTGCAAAATTCTCCACTTCATCCATGATCACCATTAGATTGTCTTGAAAAGGGTCCACTCCCTAAAAGTCATCATCTATGTAGGTTATAGGCAATAAACTTTGTCTTGTTCGATTTTCCATAATGTTAATCAATTGTATAAGACAAAGGTATTTCTTTTTAGACAACTTGGTGGTTCCTCTTCCTACAAATCCCATAGCTATAATGTTGATCACTTCCTCAAGTTAAAATCTTGTCTTTGTCTCTTAGTTTCTTACTTTCTCTTAAGGTTAATCTTTTGTCTCACTCGACCATTACTCTAGTCTTTGTGTTGTTCTTAATCTCTGTTCCAAGAGGAACTAGGTCGCTAAACAAAGTGTCTTAGATACCCATCTTGTATGAGCACTTCATTACTTTGTCTTTTAGAGTTGTACAATCACCAATGGTAATGTCAACAATTGTGCTGATGCGAATAATGTTTGGACTTATTTGCATCATAAAGTAACTTTCCTTTTTGTGAGGGAAGGATCAAGTTAGTATTGAAGGCTTCCTTTAATATTCAAGCTTGACTAATACTTAACAAACTATAATGACTATACTTAGGCCCACAAGCCTCTTTTTCTCTCTTAGATGATCTTTGTCTTTTCCATCCTTTTCTTCCTTTTTCCTCTTGGAGGTGGTTCTAACATGAACTTGATCCCTAAAATTTTCCATCTCCTTCATCATCATTTAGTGGAAGATGGATTCCAAATTTAGATATCAAAGTTTAATTGAGATGTCAACAAATATTTTCCATGGAAGTCTCGCCTAAAAAAACTTGTTTTTCCCTTGCCTAAGGTTGAGTATGGGCAGCAAAGTCAAATGGTGTGTTTTTGTTTTTTTTTTGTGAAATTTCTATTCTATCTCTCTCTTCATACCCCTTTTTCCAAACTCCAAGCACCCCTTTCAAGGCTACCCTTTAATCCCACCTCCCCATCTTATCTAAACATCATATCATTTTTTCTTTTACAATTGTTTTTCGTTGTCCTCCATTACTTTCTCCATGTTAGTTTGTGCACCTCAATTACTACTACATCTTTGACAACTTCTAGTTGTTTTTGTCACTAATTTTACGAAAATTAGTTTTCTTTTATGTCAAGATACAACAAAAACTAGTTTTTATTGTGTGTTTTGACACTATTTTGTCAATATCTATTTAATACATATACAAAGCATAAACTAGTTTTTATTATATAGTTTTACATAATAGAAAACACATTCTATTAAACTTAAAGGTATTTTTTATATAAAAAGACAAAAGCCAAAAAAGTTGGAAGGACATGTGAAGATCAAACAAAGGAATGTCAATATCATAGGCCATTGTAGAGGGTTGAGTTATGTTGAGAAATTACTCCATTGAACTAGTACAACATATGATGGACTCAAATTGAAAACTATAGATAAAATAATTTTAAACTTGATGACTCATGAGATTATCATGTATGAGATGTACAGATATAAATTTTATAATTTCAAAATCCTCTTGCAACATTCCAGAAATTGATATTTGTAAAAAAAAAATGTCCTTGCTAATATTCTATAAATAGTGTTCTCTACCATGCTAATTATATGAAAAGTTTTTCTATTTTGTGCATATGATAAAAGTTAAAAGTAGAAAATAAATTATAGATGAAAAATGTATTTATTATATAAGAAATACAAACCTCTTTCAATGTTTGCTTCTTTAAATAATTTAATGTATTGTAGCATATTTAATGCTTTTAAATTATATAACTATTAAGAGTGTGGATTAATGGGTGCAAGGTTGTTTTAGATTAATTAGTGATCTTAAGTTCAAGTCTTGAATACGTAATCGTATTAAATACTCGAGAGAACATCTTTGCTGACTTTTAACAATTCTTATGATAATTAATAATTTTTTTGTTGGAATTTTGAGATAACTCATAAATTATAATGTTAATATAGTCATTGTAAAAAAATTTAATAATTGAACTATTTTTAAATTATAGTAATTTAATTTTTTATGAGTTGTTGCACTTAAATTTGAAATTTAGTTCAAATAAACATTATTTTTAAATAAAAATAATAAAAAGGGGATGCCATATCTTTTGGGACCAACTATCTATAGTAACATAATTATGCTTATTAACTCATTTGCATATCAATACTTACATATTAAATTAAATTGTTATTTTGATCTAATGAATGAAAATAATTCTATGATTAAATTGAAACATACTACAAAATATAAAAATAATTAATAAAATGTATAATGTTAGTATTCATTAGACATGAACACTACATTTTTTTATTTTATGTAAAAAATATATCCATTAATAAGCTAGATCCAATTATATAGCTAATTCAAGAATCTTGATAGTTTAGTTTTGTTGGGTTTGCTAACAAAAATTATAAGAGCATTGTTCTAAAATAATCAACATAAATTTTATTAAAACTCGTGATAGAATGCATTAGAAATCAAGCTAAATAAAATTGCATTAATAGTTAACTATGGCTAGGGTGTACCATTATCTCATGTGGTTTGTGGTGCAGCATGTTTTATAACCTTTAGAATAATTTCTAGTGTATAATCTTTTTATAGTTTTTCAATATGTAATTTGAATCTTTCCTTTGTTAGTATCCTTTTTTGTTGTAGTGATTTATTAGAGATGATTTCTAGTAGCAAGCCATTTTTTGTTTTTTTTCATCTTCTCCCTTTCTTGGCATCTTTAGCTTCTACTAGCACCACCCCTTCCAACTTCTCCTTCATCAAGCTCTTCATCTACAACACCAACTCTTATTTGGATATTGTTATGCAAATTCATTACTTTTTCTTCTTCTTTGATGTTGTATTGTAGCCTAGTTTAAATTTTTTGATATTTTTTTATTGTAGTTTTTGTTTAGCTTATTGAAAATTGATGGGAACCAAAATCTTCTTTGGAGGGATTGCATTAGGTGTTATTGTAGGGGGAGAAATGGAAAATGTGGGTTTGGAAGCGAGCAATCTTTGTCGCGGAGGTGTGGCAATGCCAAACAAAGTGTGATGGCAATGGTAGTGATTAGAGAAAAGGTTATGGAAGGTCTAAATCCAGATCTTATTCACTACTTGATGTTTGGTGAGAAATGAGATATGTGGTTTGTGATTATCAAAGATGTTAGGAAAGAACTTAAAAATGGGAATGGGGAATAGTTCCACATGTTCTGAATGAATCCTTCACATGACACATCGCTCAACATGTTGTCATCGCCATTTCCTTTTACACCTTCTTAAGTTAAAAATGGTGCTAGAAAGGAAATGATGAAGGTGGCAAAAAAAAAAAAAATCGTTGCCAAAAATCACCCCTAGCAACAATAAACGGTGGTCGATGGAGTTGTGGGGAAGGGGAAGATGAAGACAAATCTAGTGTGAAGTGACCTAAAATAACAAGATTCTTCCTATGATCATCAATAGTGATGCACCATATACCACATCAGTTAGTGGTGCACCCTAGTCACCATTGCATTAATAATAATTTCTCTTTTTAATTTTGATTTCTTAGTAATAATTGGTTTAATTATATTTTTAATCTTTCAAATTTGAGAGTCAATTTTTTCTAATTCTCCAAAAAAAAAATTATATTTTTTAGTTCTTTAAATTTAAAAATTGCTCTTTTTAATTACTTTATCAAAATTTGCATTTTTTGTCTCTAAAATTTGACAGAAGACTCTAAAAAAAGTATTTTTTAAATTTGAGAGATTAAAAATAAAAATTTTATTTAAAAAATTAAAAAAATATACTCTTAATTTTTTTGAAATAATATACTCTTAATTTTTCAAGACTATCAATCTCTTAATTGAAAATAGTTATGGATTTATTAAATCACTTTTAATTTAAAGAAAGATAACTCTAAGACAACGATTAAATAAGGAGGTAGAGTAATCAACCTTGATTAAATAAAAGAAAAGGAAAAAGAATAATTCTTTTGGTAGGTGTATGTGAGCTTTCCAACATGTTATCGATGTGTCCTAATTTTTAGTATTTTTTTTTCTTTCTGTTTTCCATATATATGTTCTTTTCAAAACAATCATGTTCAAAATGCCGTTGGATATTAAATATGACTACTAAATATCTCTTTATTCTACTACTTTTTCATAAATAAAAAAAAGAAAAAGAAAAAAAGAGGAAGGGGTGTAGTGTAAACGAAGGAGACTGAAATCAAACTTTGGACCATTGAGTGTGACCTCAAGCCAACCAGATCTGAAACAGTCCCTACATCCTCTTCTCAGCCATGTGATTTGTTTCATGTACCTTTTAAGATTTTTCGGATGTTTGTTTCATGGACACTCCATTCTTCTATCCCTATTCTACATCTCATTTTCTTCTGTTTATTTTTTACTATGCCTTTTCCATTCCCTCTCTCTCTCTCTCTCTCCAAAGACCCAATTAATGCACCGATACAAAATGTATGATGTAGAGGATGTGAGTACATGTACTGGTCAATGGGCATAACCTTGTGTCTGGGGCATGTTGGCAAAAGGAGAAGAGATGAAAATTCTTACCAATTATTAACTATTGTCAAATATGACACGTGTTTGACATAATGTCCTAGGCTTAAGGAGAAGGGTAATTTTAAAATTTACATTTGTTACAATTAAAAATTGGTGCACTTAATGCCATAGACAAATTGAAAGTAGCAGACAATGATCAAAGGGTTTAAATTTCAATTTCAACAAATTGGATTAAAAACACTAACTCACAGTTTAACATATGTCAGTGACCTTTTTGCTTGTTTTGTTTTCTGTCTTTTATTCCTATGTATATATATAATAAAAAAAAACTCAAAGTTTAACAAATTGAAATGAGGGAGGCTTATTTGGTAGAGTATATTTATGAGAAAAATAAAATAAAATAAAGTGGGTCTGAAGTTATAAATTTAGGTCTTTTACCCTTTAGTGATTTTTTCTTTAACGTGACCCACCAAGCATTTACGGGTAAACGATAACGTATGATAGACAGTTCGTAAACGCTTGCAAGCAGGATAACAAATTTAATCGGTTATTTGTTGTAAATAATTGATGAAATACATTAATTTAATCGATTATACACAATTGTAGTGAATATAATCAATTAAAATTGGTGAAATGACAATCGGACGTGACGGTATAATAGTATTCTTATAACTTTTTAAAATTCTCTTCTTTCATTTTATCTAAACTAAATAATTTTATAATATTTCACTCCATTTCTTACTTACTTTTCTTATATCAAAGAATTCAACATTTAATTTTATTTTTACTCTATTTTTTCTTTTATCTAATTATTTTTTTATTATCATTTATCCTATTTCTCTCTTTACAACTAAACAATATATAGGTAATTTTTTTTAATCAGCAAACAAACAAGCTTCATTACAATCTATAGGTAATTGATACAACGATTAAGATATAATGAATTCGCTAATCTTTTATTCGTCGGTTTCATTCATTTTGTTTTCTTTATTCAGTTATTAATCTTTTTTTATTCAGTCACTTTCATTTTGTTTAATATTTAATAATTTGGCATATAAATTAATAAAAACAAGTAATATTTTAGATTTCATAAAAATTGTATGTTATGTTTCATCTATACTTTTTATTTTCTTATTCTACAATTAATAATTAAAGGGGGTAAAAGGAAAAATATTTATTATGTATTAATATTGTGTGTTGACAATTAAAATGGAATAAATTTATTTTGCTAAAATGTCAAACAAGATAAGACGAAGGAGTACCACACTAAGTCTATGACCACAATTTTTCCTGGGGAAAGACTTTATCCAGAGAGGTATGACTATGAGCAATAGTATTGATTCTATGTTTGAAAGTCTGTGGGATGTGGCCAAAATTTTAAGTATTGGAAAGGGAAAGATAGTAAAGGTCAAAGAACGGCATTTAATTTTTCTCCCAAAAACCTTTGCTCATTATGATCCTAGATTCAAGGTATTAGTTTAATTTTTTTTTATCACAGGTATTAGTTTAATTAATTATCATGTCATAATATGGCTTATACTGCAAATAAGGATCATAATTTGGACAGCATGAGGAAATCCGGATAATGATTTTTTTTTATCATAATTAATTATTGTTAAAAAATTTAATTGATCTTTTAATGAAATTTATTTTTTTAACTATATTTTCTTACTCACGATACTTCAATTCAACACTTTACTTAAAAATTCTAAATTCAATTATACTCAATTAATTGTATAAGAGATTTGAGACCTCCTAACCACATTCGAGCTATGCTTTATTTTTATAAATTCTATTTGTATACCATTGTGTATATATATCACATCAACCACAAATAAAAAATACAATTAAAATAAGAAAACTAGTAATTTATATAATAACATATAGTATTATTTGTCTTAAATTCTTATTATCCAAAAAAGTGTGATATGATTGATAATCAATTTTATTGCTTAAATATATATTAGATATTCGATTTTAAATTTGTACATATATAAAAAAAACATTTATTAAAAAAATCAATCCTTTAAATGAATTGAATATTTTAAATAATTACTCCTCAACTCTTCTCCAAACATAACTCAAGTTTATCCAAAAGCATTCTAATTACACTAGTATTCTTTTCTTTTCTTCTTTCTATTTTTAAGATTTTAATTAAAATTTATCCTAGTTTCATTTCAATTTATCACGGTGCAAGTAATCTTGAAAAAGAAAAGGACACCGGTCAAATAAAAGAAAAAAAAAAGCAACTAATAATTAAACATAGAATTTTCATAGATTAATAAATGCTACTAGTTTTAATCGGTTAGAATATCCTTTTCATGTTGCCTGTTTGGTATGTGAAGTAAATGGGGAACCCAGACCAATTTTGCTGCTTGACTTTTTCAAAATTTGTAATCTTCCTTGTAGTTTGTATATCATTTGGTGCATAAAGACAACACCATTGTGGATTGTGGAAACTAATGGTAGTATTTTATTAATGAAACTCTTCCATCTTATACTATAACTAACGACATTGCTGGATCCCTTTGCCAGAATCATTGTCGTGCTCCAATGGCGGAAACATAGGAGAACATAGAGAAAAATAAGAAGCATAGAGCCATAAATGAAACAGAGAAAAAAAAATATCCCTTTTGAAATGTCGAAAAGGTAAAATAAAATAAAAAGGATGTAAGCACTTGAGAAGTCTAGAAGAATGAAAATTATCAATGCTAAGTAGGTCCCATAGATGAGAAAACCTTAGGCTTAGCATCAAAGTAAAATCTCTGTTCTCTTTCTGTTGGCATTATTGCAGAAAGTCAGAAAAAAAAATGCATTGCTTGTGATAATATGATGACAATAGTAAACAGTATGTACCATCAAAATGTAAATTGCTTTTATAATATAAATCATAAAATCATTAACTTTTTTTTAATAATTATCTTAAAAATTATATCTATTAAAATTTATAATTAATTAATTGTATATATATTTTTAATTATTAATGAATAGATACTAAACTTTATTGATACAATTCTCACGGGTCGTTTACAACAAACAAAGAAACCAAAAATTGTCTCAAAACTATTTTGATTTTTTTATAAATAAAAAACTATAGTTTTTTTAAATGTATTATTGAAAATATATGACCATTTAAATAAAATTTTAATTTAATTATAACACATTTTATCTTCCTATCACATATTATCATATTTTTAACAATTATTTTAAATTTTATATTTAGGACTATTTTTAATTCATTTATGATGTAAATTTGTTTACAGTAATAATATATAAAAATTAAATTATTATTTTTCTTTTTTAAAAACAAATAACAAGAATAAAACCAATACAAAGGGCTCATTTTATAACGAAATTATTATTAAGTATTAGGATAACATCTAGTATATAAATTTATCTAACAAAAATTAAATTGTTAGTATAAAGATTATAAATCTACATTAATAATGTGATGTATTATATAAATATTTGATGTATTAATATAATAATAATAACAATATAATATAAATTGTCTATACTAACGAAATTACATGCTAGTATGACCTATTATATTGTTAGTATATACTTGTAATATTTATATTAATAATTTATGTTTTGTCATATAATATTATACATCAAACTTTTAGTATATGATATATTTTGTTGTTTAAATTTTCTACCAGTTTAAATGTTTATTTTTATAATATTTTTAGTGATTTAAAAAAATTTGATGTTTAAAATTTTGATTTTATTTTTATTTTTTTAACATTTTTTACTGTTTATCAGAAAGTATGTAATAGTTAAAAGTTATGTACAAACTTAAATAAAGCATTTATAAACACAAATTTTACTTATTATATCATTATTTAAGAATTAACATTATGGACTAAAATTAAAATATAACAATTTATTATGACTAAAAATAATAAATTTTTTTATAAAATATTAAAAATTAAAATTAAAATAAAATAAGAAACGAAGAACATATTTTATTAATGTCACAACTAAAAAAATGCCTTCAGTGGTAGTTAAAAATTTCCACCTTAATGGATATATCTATTATCCATGTAACCACTATAAAATAGTACCAAACAATTTCAAACTGTTAACTGCATATAGCTTAAGACTTCTTTGATGTTCATCATATGATAAAATATAAAAGTAGGATAAAAATATCATAGCTTTGTAATGCAAATAATGAATTATTTAAGCATAAAAAGTTCTGTCGAAAGATTTTCAAAGTAATAAAATGTTTCATCCATTAATAATTTTATCTGGTTTTTTTATCTCCTTTTCAAGTCTTTATATAAGCTCTACAAATAATATGTCCACTATAAAAGAATTTCTTCAATTTTCTTTTTGACTCTTTGTTAAATGTATCAAGATTTTAATTATGTTTCTCTTTTAATGTATTTATTTTTATTAGTGAATAGAGAAAAAAATTTATGTTTTTTTTTTTCAAAAAGGTGCATACATCTTTGAAAAGGAATACTATTTTAATCTTTTCTTCTGTATCAAACCTTAATTTATGACTTTACTTTTGATAAAGGGTTATACTTATATTCTAAAGACTTTACTTTTCATTATGCTTGAAATTCGAACGTTAAAATATATTTGAAAAATAGAGAGAATACAATTTAAGGTTATACAAGAAAGAAAATAAGAGCAGTTACTTTTAGCATCCAAACTTTATAGAATAAAGAGCTCATAACATGTGTTTGTTATTAGATGAAGAAACCTTGTTAAGATATAAAACATAAGTGTAAGTTTTCTTTAAAAGGCTTTGGACAAAAACATGCTGGTGCAAGATTCTTGGAGAATTTTACTTAAACTTTCCAAATCTATCAATTCTTCATGCTTCTGTTTCATCAAGAAACAAATTGAGACTAGAAATGAATTTTTCCACTTGAAGCTAGCTCCAAGATGAGAATTGATGAAGTTTTACCACAAGGCAAATACCTTGGTTAGGAACAAAGAAATGTACTCTTTAGAATCTAGAGAGAAAAGCTAGTGTCCTTACAATGAGAAGAACTTCAAAATTTCATTTATGAGTTAAGTTAACTTTATTAGAGTCATTTATAGACAAAAATTCTAAGTCAAAGTCAAACTAGACTAGCTTCCTAAGCAAGCCACATGGACTAGAGCCCAAATAGAGTAGCAGTTGAGCTCTAGGCCCAAATGAGTATAAGGCTCAATTTTAAAGGTCCAAATAATCAAATTCCTATGCTATATGGGCCTAGAAAACAAAGCCCAACAAAAGTCCTAATCTATTTGGTCAAAATACTTATTCTAAAGAATCAAGTTTCAAGGACCAATCACTCTAAATACATATATGATGGACTTTGGTCCAAGTTAGGCCCAATAGAAAGTCTAATGGGCTTTGGCCCAAAATGACCCAAAAGAAGCCCAAGACTCTTCTCTAAGAGTCTCTTCCTTAACCTTATCAAAGGTTCTTCCGACTTTCAATCATTAGTAACCTCCTTCTTTCTGGATAGCCCTCTATCACATGCACTAGACATTAAACATTTTGTAAAACTTTGGATGCAGGTTTGTAATGAAAACATTAAACGCAAGTTCATTTTAGTGTGTTGGATACTAGCTTCTTAAAATGAGTTTTTCACCTCTAAGTTATATACCTATATCCATTGGATGCATATTTTTCTTGCATATCTTAACAAATATCATTAGTTCATCAAAGTTTAATATTTTTTATTATCATTGTAACTATGATATTTTTAATTGTTAAATATCTCTATGTTTTTTGTTCCAACAAAGATCTTATCCCCTTCTGTCTTAATCTAATCTTAACAAGCTCCATTTCTCTTCACTCCGCAATCTACCATTAATTCAAGGATAATCTTAGCTACTAACAAGATAAAATATATCGCAAGATAAACAAGTTATATCCTATTGATCCATCAAACAACTAATTAGGATATAATAAATTAATTATTTTATCATATATACGAGTGATTAAATAATTTGAGTCACTTTTATAAATTATTTTTTAATATAGATCTATTTCCAAATATATTATTGATATTAGTCTATTTTAATAACTGGTAAGGGGAAATCACAAATTTTGACCATTTGACCTAGTCAAATCACAAATTTTGACTTAACTAATTAATCTATTTGGATTATTTTTATAAATAAAATATCAACATAAATATATTTTAAGACAATGATAAAATAAAATAATAATTATGACTTAATTCATAGTCAAAACAACTCATATCAATAACATATTTCAAAACAGATCTATATTAAAAAATAATTTATAAAAATATCCAAATTACTCTATCGTCCCGTATATACACCAAACGGATACTTATGGAGTTATAGTACCAGATCTTCGATGACTAATTTTGCTAATTACAATTATTATTATTATTTTAAGATGATAGATCTATATGTTCATTGCTATATTACGATTTTTTTTATATTTAAAATACATTAATTGTCATCTAAATCGTGTCTCCAAACTTGTTAGCAAGTCAAATCTTAATTGGCAATAAGCCAAATCCAAATGTACAGATGCCTAATGATGAAATGAATAGAAATATGCGAAAATATTAAATGAGAAATTTACATAGAATTAAAAGATAACGTGTGTCAATTGCCAAATAACAAAATGACAAGAAATGATTCAAAAGATAAACAGTAGAGGCGATACACTTACAGTAACTGTTTGGATTCACGTTTAATGACAAAGAATCATGTTAAAAATGTTATTTATTGGTTTCACATTTAATGATAAAGAATCATGTTAAACATGTTATTTCTTATATAGATAAATATTTATATGTTTAATTGTATCTTAAAGAATATAATTGATGTTTTAGTTCAAGTTTAAGTAATTTTTGTGTTGAATAAAAAAAATTATATTAAATTTTATTATTTAAAAACATTTGAATATACAACACATAACTTTAAAATTAATTTTAATTAAAATTAATTTTATTCAAAAATAATGTTACAAATATGCATATAAGTATGCATTTTAATTTAAAGTGATGAAAACCAATTTTTTATATGTTAGAAGGTTAAAGACATATTTTTATTATATTAAAACACTTCGAACATCAATTTAACTATTAGGTTGTACAATGACTTATCTTTGAAACTAAGTCATTCAATAGAGGTTTTTTTTTTCCAACTTTTATTAATTTATGATATATTTATTGTAAATAAGCTATTAATTATATCTAATTATAGATGTGACAATAAAAGAATGCATGATCCAATCTCTCCTCCATTTCACCACACAATGAACACCTTATTATTTAAATAATGTCATAATTATATGAATGGTCTTAAGTAGTCCTCAAATATCTAATCAAGGAATAAATGAATGTCAAAAGAATATACTTGTTATGTCACACTAGATGATGCTAATTCATTGGTCTTTCAATCACTAGACATGACAAATAATTTTCTCCTATTCAAATATGGTTTTATTGGTTAATAGCTTTGGGAATTCATCATAAGTCTAGTTGATGGATCCTTTTTCTAAATTAACTTATTCTCTTAGTTGAAACTCTAAACTAGTGCAACTTTCTTCCTTGGAGAAAAGAATCCCAAGCCATTTTTCAAACTCAAAACAAACATTTCTTTATCCTTCTTGTAGATATTTTGAACCTTGGAGGCAAGATTCAACTTTCTTTGCTCCTTTTCTTTAAGAAAATTAAGGAAGACTTGTCTTATCTCATCTTCTTCTCTCTTTATGTTGTCTATAAGTGTTAATAAGTAATTGAAACAAATTTGAGGATCTTTTATGAAACTAATCATAAATATTATAATTGTTAATATAAATGGATTTTTCTCTATTTATTTTACCTAAGGATAAATTTTTGTGTTTTTAGTCCTTCTAAATTATAAAAGTTTATTTTAATCCCTCTAAATATGTAAAAGTTGATTTTTGTCCTTCTCAAACATATGATGTGACATCATTAGGCCATGTGAGACAAAAATGACATGTAGGAGGTGTCAATTTGTTAGCCATGTCATTATTTAACTTAACAAAGTTAGCGAGGGGACTAAAACAATTCTATTTCTAAAAACGAAGATGAAAAAGTTATGTTTTAAACTTGGAAAACATTTCTTACAAGTGATTTATCTTTTTTTTCTCATGTAGTAGCAATGATCATGCACTCCTAATACAAAATTTATATGCAATGAATATGATGACAATCAAATAAACATAAAGAGAATGCAAAGATAAAGTTGAGAGACCAATAAGAAAACAAAAAAAAAAAAAATTATACTAATTTAATCACTACTATCATGATCCCTATTCAATCCTTAGTTAATTCCAACTAGGATTTTTTTAATATAACAAATATATCTTTACAAACATATCAACACTAGACCTTACAAGATTTTCTAAAGCATAAGAAAAATAATTTTTACAACAAAACATAAAGTAGAAAACATATCTACTAAAATAAGAAAACCTATCTCAACCGAAATATTAATGAAGAAAAATTTAAAGAATGGTATCACCTAATGTGATTGGTCAAACCATTATGCTTATGTTACCTTTGAAAAAGATTGGTATAGATGATATCCATGATGATCCAAATATTCCAATTTCCAAGAATAATCCTTGAAATTAGTTTTTCTCACTTTTTTGTGCATAAAGAACTCTCTTTATCTAGTAAGAAATAATCATATGAAAGCGTATGAGAGAACCTAGTTTGTTTTCCTTAATTTTTTTTAAAATTAACATAATTTAATTGATTATGTTAGTCATGTAACTTAGTATTTTCTTGGCATTTTTGGATTTGTTTTAAAAAATAATTTAATTGATTATAATAAGTACATAATCGATTAAAGTAATGATTCATTAATTTTGAAAAACTATTTACAAGAGATTTAATTGATTATCCCATGACATAATAAATTAAAATAATAAGTCATTTTTCTTGCTTATAATTGACATAGGGTAAGTCTTATGTACTCGATTATAGATAAATGGTAATTGACTAAAATAATAAGTCAATTTTTCTTTAAAATGAGAACAATGGTGTTGTAATTAATTATGATTATTGTGTATTTAATTACCCTATACACAAAAATTATATTTTGAAAAACTTAAGCATGAGATTATTATTTAATAAAATTAAATGAATGAGTATTGCAATACTTATATTAATTGAAGCAATCATTTTTACAAGCTTGATTAGTTTTAATCATTAATAAAAACATCTTATAACTTTATCTTATTAAATTTTTATTATCTCAAGCTTAATGATACAATCAACTAATTTCACTCACACAAAAGCAAACTAATGTAGATATTAAGCCAATACTAAGCCAATCACAACTAGTGTGAAGCATACCAAAACAAAAACCTAATATAAATCTTCATGACCTTAAGCATGGGATTTTGATAATAATATGTTTGTCAATATCCAATTTTTTCCACCCATTCTTTTTTATTTTTAATTTTTTTTTTTATATTCTTCAAATTTTGTTTGCTTTAGGCCTTGTAGATTTTTTTTTCATTCTTGGACTCTTCCTATGTTGCTTTCTCCTTTGATTTTATTCCATTGATTTTTATTTTCTTATTTTATGTTGTTTAAGTGGATTTACATCAGGCCCTTTTTTTCAATGGTTTTGTTATTATTCAAACTATCATTGTTAAAACCCATAAACTTATTTTGTTTTGTTGCTATGTTCCTTATTATTTTGTCTCTTTAGCCTATTCTTACATAAATACACAGACATACACACACGCGCGCACATGTGTGTGTATAGTTGATAAAAAACACAAAAGGTTAAACAATATTTAGATTTACATTGAAAATGCATAAATACAAAGACAAATGAATAAAAATATAGAAAAAAGACTAAACAATTCAATTTTTTAAAAAAAGAGAAAAAAGAAAAGAAATTGTAATGCAAGCATTATGTTCAAAATTGAGTTATTTTCAATATGTTTTCAAGTTCCTTTTTACTTTGTTTCATGCACCTCCCTTTTTCTAATCCAAATAAGCTAGCCTTTTCTCCATTGTAGAAACATACCTTACACTCTAGTTTTCCTCCCCATACTAATTTCAAAAGAAGAGACTCTGTTGACTTAACCCATTGCTAGCTATGTACCTGACTTTGGCACTATACATAACCACCAAATTTGTTACAAACCTGCTCTATAACAACAACAAAAAAATGCATCAAAAAGGAAAAAAAAGGATTTTTTGGTTTGATGACATTTTTTTGAGGCAAAAAAGTTGTTGCTCATAATGGTTGATCAATAATGAAACAATGATGTTTGAACTAATATGTGTGTTTTAGATACATTGTCCTCAAGGATTTATCTATGTAGTTCACAAATCCCTAAGATTGAATAGGCCCTTTTCATGTAAGAACGAGGATAAGAAACTAGCTAACAAAGTTATGAAAATGGAGAATCCATAGAGACGATAGGAGAATAATTTTTTGTGCTTCGAAAAAAATGAACTCCTTTTCTAGGCACAAAATGATTGTGTCATATTATTTTCGGGAATGAAATCTATAATTAATACTAATTAATCAGAAATAATATGCAATAAAGTCAATTAAAAGCACCTTATAATGGTAATAAAAATATTTAAAATTATTTAAATTAATTTAAATGAAATTTTTGTGAAAACATAAATAAAACTAATGGTCCCATTTACTCGCACGCAAAGTAGGGGGAATCAAATGATTTGCATTACATCGCACTTACAAGGCCGGTTTCATGCTTGTGAGACTCATTCCTCTTGATAACTAGTTTAACTCATCTCATCACATGTTTATATATATACACTTTAAGGTAGAATAAATTACCCCATGTGGAACTTGAAACCTTTTGAAATATTTAAGGCACAACAACAAATGTGAACGAGAGTTAAATAGGTTGGGGAAGTGAATGAGGTTCTTTAGTACTTTTATAAGGCACATTAAGGAAAATTTGGTACAAAACCTTCATCACATCCTTGACTTTTGTCTTAGTGCTTTGTTAGTTAAGCCAATCAAGCTATTAGGTAAGTCTCAAAACTATCATCTTATAATACTTTCTTCTATGCATTGGTTTGCTTCAATTAATGAAACAATGTTAGTTATTTATCCTTGGGTGTGGTTGCTTACTATATGTATTTCATAGAAATATACAATATTTTTTTTCTTTTTATTCATTTTGGATGCTCTTATCTTGTGTGACAAATAACAAAGATCTAATTAAAAAGCTTAGATAACCAAGCATGAAAAAAAAATATAGTAAACAATTAAAAATAAAATAAAATGAAAATTGTCATCCTTTTTCAATTCCAAAATAATCACATTCAAACACACCATTTCCCAACAAAGACAACATACCATCTCAAAACACCAGAAACCACCCATAATCTATGATCCAAACTACTCAACAAACCAGCCACACACACCCAAGATAACATAAACTTGAAACAAAATACATCAAACCCAATCCATATCCCAATACCATACTTATCAAACACCTGAAATAGGATACCCAAAACCAAAGCATTTATCAATTATTGAATCCTTTTTTTTATTATTAAATATACTAAGGATGCACCTTGTGCCTACAATACCCCTATTCAAGGTGTTAGTAACAAGCTTCCTTTTCCAACAACGATGGATTTATTACAAACAAAAGATGTGCATTGGAAGACATGTGCAAAGCACAAACAACATTCCTTTTTTAGTACACCACCTCTACTCAAGCTACAACATATGTAGCTTACTTATCATATACACTTTTGGAAAAAAAAAGTAAACTACTCATAATAGATACTACTGGATACTTATAAACTCATTTTAGTTTTTCTTACTCAATTTATTTAAAAAGACTAAATAATTTTGAAACATATAATTTAATAAAATTGACAAGTGCTAGGGTGGACTATGCTTTCATGTGGTTTATCGTGGAACATTTATTTTTACCAACTATAAGGAGTGTTTTACATTTTTTATTTTTTTAAACAATTTTTTTATAAATATGAAATAACATTTATGCCCTTCATTAAAAAAATAAGTAATCTTGAATAATTGGATTGTCATTATTAGATATCACAATGGTAATAAGTCACAAAACCACCCAACAACAATGGTGGCCTTTTGTAAACTACAAACCCACACAAGGAACAGAGGGAAAGAGGGAGAGACACAATAAAATGAGTCAAGATTAGGAAGAATAAGGAAGTAAGGCAAGTAGGTCATCGAGATTTGAGAACCCAACAAACATTCTTGTATTTGGCTCAATTCTTATTCCACACTCGTCGCGATAGTATAGGCTTATGACATTGTTGTCTTTTATCTTCAAGGACCCTTCATTCACTTTAACTTCCTAGAGCTTCTTGCCATGGAAGGCCCTATCATCATCGCTTCTAACATGTTTGTTGATAATTTTGAAACATATTTTTTTTTTAAAATAAATCAGAATAACTTTCAAATTTAGGTTCATTTAAGTAATTTACAATTACAGATACAGGTACCTTGCTAATTGTCCCTGAACTTTTAATAATTGTGTAAAGAAAAGTTAATTGAACTTACAAGCTAGCATCCATTAAACTGTCGAAATCTAAAATTTAATGAGTTTTACCCGCAAATATATGCAAGTACAATTTTTTTGTTATCTCCAATTGGCTTGAAGGGAGAATCATTGCGAGAACACTTTAAACTCTATCAAAGTCAAAGTTAAACACCTCATCTTAGATCAACACTGCATTTTAAATTAAATCAATGATAAATATAATATTAATTGTTTATGAAAAAAAAAGAATTGCAAGCAATTTTTTGAAGATTGAAATTATAATTTTAGTTATCCATCAGAAAATTATGAATAAAATTCTATATAAAAGCAATAAAACTTTTAACTCAAAAAGCCTATGAAGTAAGGTGGGGCAGTTTTATCGCATTTATCTCAGTTATAGTCCCTTCAGCTGCCGTAAATATAATATATCCCTTTTCCATACCAAAGAGCAGTAGTCTACTGCATTACATTTCTGAATCACCCCAGCAGGCCAGCAAAATAGTTCAAGCAATATTTTATTGCTAAATATTTTAAAATAGTATTCTTTTATTTATAATTACATCAATCATTTCACCGCACATTTTTTTTTTCCTTTCCTATTTTATTTTTCTATGTAAGTATAAACTAATTGTACAATACAATTTATCAAACAGTATTACATGTTGTCTAAGGTCTTACATCGCTGGGTCCATGCTCATGATTTTTCATTCGGTTTCCCACCTATATATATTCTCAAGTATACCTTACACTACATTTCTTTCTTTTTTAATTAATTAGTAGGCTTTTCATTTTTCCTCCATTCTTCTTCTTCCCTCTATCCTCTCCTTATTGTGAACCAAAACATGAATAGAAATGCCCACAAGGAGGAAAAGTCATGCTGCTATTTCCACCCAAAACAAGTAGTTGTTGGAGTGTGCCCCTTGTGCTTGAATGAGAGGCTCCTCATACTAGCTGCAAAACAAGACCATCATCACCATCACAGGCTTCAAAGTTCCACACAGAGGAAGGCTTCAGCTTCTATTCACAAGATCTTTGCTTTTGGTTCTCTTTTCACTCGCCACCAATTGAAATCTCACTACTATTATGATCAAGATGATGCCTCTCCCAGCCCAGAAGGAAAGAGCTTATTTTACACATTGCTTGCTATTTCTATGTTCAATTTTTATTATCCTTATTCTTTTCATTCTTCCTCTATGATTAATTATAATTTATATTTAAGAATAAGATTAAAAAATAAATAAAGATTTATCTCGGGTGGGATTAAAATTTACAACTGTTAGCATTGGTGGGTGGTCTTTCTCTCTATTCATTTTTTCCTTGTTTAATAATGTCAATGGTGGGTGAAAAATTGCTATTAATTGGTGGAGAATTAGCATAGAAGTGCATGTGTGGGTATCTTCATGTGCAAGATTAGATTATTATGACGATGAAATTAAGGTCAAAAGCTTAGGTGCTAAGAGTGCCAAGGATGAAGGTTTTCATTCTTTCATGCTTTAATATTCCTTCTTCAATTCTTCTTCTTGGCGTGGCGTGTGGGAATCATAGGCAAACGACAAGAGCATTATTATGAAACTGAAAATATATTTTGTACAAGATTATAGATTTGCTGGGGAATTGAGTTACAAAACAAATTATTGGGCGAGATGTCATTCATGTTTCTGACATATATGATGCTATCTATTATTGAAGATATATATGCCAGTGTCTAATACAGTTTCAAGAAAATCGCGCCAACTAAATTTGATTATAGACCCGCTTCTACCTTCCATAAAATTCATCATATAGATGCAGAAATTGGTGTGTGTGTGTGTATTATATTAAATCTGTCTAATTCTCTATCATGTTTGATTGCTTTTGTTTCTTATTCTATTGTGTAATCTAACATTAATATAGGTTTGTCTCGTGTGTAGTGTAAAATATTTATCAATTTTTATGATAAATTTAAATCGAAGAGTTTATTAGTTAATTTTAGTGAAGTTACTTTCCTAGCTCAACCATTTTTATTTTTTTTTACAAAGCTCAAATATAAAAAATTGTTTAAAAAATCCGAACTATTTTCGTTCAGACGAACTTGTTTATTGTTTTATGTGTTATAGTACTATATAAATTAAAATTGAAACCAAAATTAAGCATACTTTAGTCTCCTCTATTAACTATTAATTCTTCTAGAACTTGTGAAGAATAGAATTAATTTTTATGTGGGTATGGGCGTGTTTATTGGTATCTACATATTATAATGACAATGTGGAATTGGTTTGACTTTTCAGACTCATTCATCTCAATAAAGTTTGAAGAAAATGGAGTGGCATCATGGGAAAAGAGCACCGTTGCTAATAAGGTGAGTGTGGAGAGCCAGATCCTAGACAAGGACCTGAAGGAGAGCAAGAGCGTGATAGAGCATGGGAAGTCAAATAACGCGTTTAGATGGCGAAAGCGTATGGGCCGTTTGGTCCACCTCATCCCATGGAAGAGGTCCAATAAGGGTGGTGTGGGCCATGTTGGTAACAAGGTTGAAAGAGTGAAGGTTAGAAAGAGTTGGATGAGAACACTGACAAAGAGGAAGACCGTTGAATAAAGGGGTAAAAATGAAAGTGACACCAACACTTGCTTTTTAGTTTTTCTCTCTCCCTTTTGTGGGATTGGGGTTACCACTTTCTAGTTACTACTACTCCTCAGTGTGGATGTGAAGTTTTTTTAACAGCGTAGTAGAATAATACTATTTAGAACAAGATAGAGTAAAACATACCTTTGTTGATTCATCTCTTGAAAATGTGCTTTAGATACATGAAAGTTGAAAAAGTGAGTGCTTTGCATGCTTTGGGGACTTGGGAATGAGGTTCTTGTAATTCTTTTTTGCTATGTGTTTTTTAGTTTTTATTTTTTTATATTTTTATTTTTATTTTTTTCTAGTTGTTATAGTATGGACAGTACAGGCTAGCTGTAAATGAGAAAAACATTTGGGTGTTCCTTTTCATACGGCACTGCAAAATAACCCCATGTTAGGTACTCATAGTGGGAAACAAATTAAGCATAAGGGCCCAATAACAGTGTGCTATAGGGCTTGTCTTGATACCTAAATTTTCGAAATAAAATTCAAATTGATTTTGATTTAATTGATACATGTTTAATTTTCTTTTTTAGTAAGGTTTTAGGTTTTATGTAGAGAAAATTTTCACTAAAGAACTAGTTTTTATCAAGTTGTGAATATTTGTGATTCAAATAGACCAAGATTATCTTTGACATTACAGAAAATAGCTATGATCTAGATAAAGAAACCATAAAATGTAAAATATAAATTGCAAATTAATTTCATCCATAATCATCAAAGCCAATTATGCCTATCCCATCCAATTAGGTCATTGCAATTTGTTATCATGTTGTCATAGTTATGGAGGGTCATTTTCATAGGACCATTAAAATTGTCACATTAGGATCACAATGGAAGGGACCGATAGAGAAAAGCTTCATCAGCTAAATAAGATTGACTAGACATGAAGAAAACTTTACCCGCTACGTGCATTTGGACACAGAATGTGAAGAACCATTATATCGTTGGAAAATATATAATTGACAACACTATGAAGGAAAATGCCCAAAACTATATTGCATATACCACATGGAGTCTTAGTTGCTCACCAACTAAAAATTCTCACATTTTCTGAAATTGAAAACCTCTCCTAGTTTATGTGGTTGTTGTAACTTGATAACTTATTTCTCAACTACTGCATATTGAGAGTTTCACTTTTTTCAATTTGTGAAGGCAAGAGATAGGTCAGGAGATACAGACTAGTGTCTAAAAAATTTTAGGTGTTAGACAAATTTTATATTTGGGTTCTATTCTAATATAATTTTTTAAATCTAA
>JAMLFT010002131.1:0-27075 GCA_026544285.1 Pachyrhizus erosus | reverse complement strand
TGTTTACACACATTTGTAACTACATAATTTTTTGTTAATATGCAATAGTAAACATTTTTAATTCATTTTTATACTAAAAAAATTAAATAGAAAATTATATATTAGAATTAGAAATTAATTACATTAATTATGTGAAGGTTAAACAATTACCCTTAATTTTAGCTTAAAATTTTACTGCACCTTTCATATATTGTTAAGGTTTTGGTGTGGACTATCTTCCTACAAAATAAAATGTTTAGTTTTTTTAATTTATTATCAAATAAAAATATTTTATTTTTCTAATTAATACTCAATTTATTTAACTATTACTAAATATAATATATTCAAATCATAGTTAATTCTTTCATCAATTAAAATTAACTTTTAAAACATTATAAATTAAAAGTTATAAATGACTACATATTTTATATATTAATTTATATTTCTAATATAAATAAATTAAAATTATAAATACTTGTTTTTTAAATAATTTTAAATACTGGTTAAACATTTATTTTTCATATTTTATATATTGATTTTTTTTACTAATATATAGTATTAAATACTGCATACTACGTAATTTTGGTATTTAGAAGAATTAAATAGGAAATGACATATCATAATGACTATTTAATCATTGATTAGATGTTAATTTCATTTAATTAATCTTATTAACTGTAAGTAATAGCAAAAATTGCGTAAAAGTTAAATAATCGTATTACCTTTATAATTCGAATAAAAAAATTATTGCAGAGTAACCTTATTTTATTTTAAGATTTTAATTGATTATATAATTAAAAAGTTAAGTTACTGCAAATTGCTACGAAATAACATATTAAGATTTTTTTCATTGATTATTCAATCAAAGATATTTTGTTATTAATTTTTTTAATTAATGCTTATTTTCAATTAGCGTTAAATATTAAGATAATATTCAAATAAATCATTGATCATTCAATTATTTTAATAAAATAAGATATACTTAATTACTCATATTTTAGATATAAAAAAAAAAAATTTAGGCAACAATGTCTATTTTTGTCTTTCTCCTTTGTCGATAACTCAATAAAAATATTCCATTTTTAATCAAATCCAAAGTGCTACATACAAATTTAAAAATACTAAAATTAAAATAAGAAAAATACACAAATGAGACACTACAACTATTCATCTTTTCTATTTGACAGTCTTGTGTTGTATATGTATTCAACGTTTCTATGAGAGTCTCACATGAGATCAATCTGCTTGAATTGTACAACACCTCCTAGCCAACTTGGTATAATTAGTACAATCACATCTTGCATAACTCCACAACATATGCATAGATCAATTACACAGTTCTCCATTGCAATTTTTAAATATTGATAAGATTATTAATATTCTCATGAAAGTAATAAAAGTAATTTTATAAAGAGAAAATTGCAATATAAATTATTTATTGATTAATTAGATTATCAATGGGGATTAAAATATTTTCTTTGAATATATATGCCTAATATACCTAAGCAATAAATATATGTGAATGATATATGGTGATTTTCTTAATAAATATTAGGTGATTTTACCTATCAATAACGCAATTATATATTTTCTTAATAATATCTGTTGAATTTCCTCTAATCCAATAAATCACAATAATTATTATAATCACAATATAATCAGATTAAATTCATAAATTTATAATGATTAGATTAGATTAAATGACTATCAATATAATTATTATAATATTGTCAGCTTTAATTATATGTTGTAATTTTATTTTATAATTGCAAAAATAATCTTATTATTTAGAAGAAAATTATTAGTTAATGTATGTTATTTTAAGTAATAATTTCTTTTTTATAATTAAAATGGACAGAATATGTTTGAATTTAATACATGTTAGTTTCTTATCCTCTATGTTTTCATTTTTGTATTTATTTCACTAAAAAATAATAATTTTACAGCTTATATCTTGAATATTTTTTTTATGCAAACTCCAAGATCTAGATAAGTACATTGTATACATAATAAGGTTAGAATTTATAATTGTAAATCTATAGTATTGATTTTAATAAAAATGTTTGTATTAAAAATAACTTCTAATTAACAACGGGAAACTAAGTTTTTAAGATATAAATATAATAAAAGTAGGTTTTATCTCCTAATAAAACTTTTGACATACAGTTATTTATATAATTGAAAAATAAGTATTACAAAATTATATCTAATAATAAAGAATTGATATTTTAGGATTCCACATCAGCCGTTATCCTTACAATGTAATCATGCTTCTGACTAAAAAGAACAAAGTAATCTAAGTGTATACCAATTAATTAATTCCCTTCAAAAATCAAAACCCACTAAGCTTCATTAGCAGTGAAATGGACTGAAGTGAGGAGACATCTGCGCAGGGTTCCCAGACTTCTTCCCCTCGCCATCATACTTGAGTGACTCGTTAATGTACATTACCAATGGCGGCACCAAGGACTCTTGAATGAGAATTAAGGATCAGGACCCACCTGATCCTGATGATTCTCATTAAGTATGCATCATCTACAAGGTGATTCTCAACAGTCCCATATAGTCATAATATGGCCTCTGGTATCCCAAGCTTGCCACTGAGATATAATTGTGTAGGGATATCGCACTTATGTATATTGGAGACCGTTTCTGGCTTCGTCATTGTTAATGATCCTGTCAATGCCAGCAAGGGCTCTAATAACAGAGTTTGGCTCTCATTTTTTCTTTCTTTTTCTTTCTTCATTTCTTCTAGTAACGTTTTGCTGGTGTCAATACCTGTTAAAGCATTTAAGAGGGAAATAAATTCACATTCAAGTTTTTGCTATTAGAGTTATCAATTATTAGCAATACATACTTGAAAAAGTGCTTTACCTGCTAGGTATCCACCGTGTACGTAGCCATTAAATCTTTCACTAGTATGCTCTCCAGTGAAGAAAATGCGACCTACAGGGGACTGCAATATAGAAAGAGAGACAAATAACATAAGAGCCAAAATAGTTTATTTAATTATCTTTGGTCTCTTTAATTTTGTAGAAAGAAGGGGAGCAAATTAAATGGCCGAATAAAACAAAATACAGCACGGCATCTTCACCCTACAATGGTCAACACACTATTTATGATGGTCAAAGTTTCGAATATTAGAAATAAAAAATAATCTTTGTTGGATTCTGCATCCCTAATCATCAATGAGCAGGGATACCAGAAAACAATATAACATCAACTTCACTGATTCACAAATTTGAATTTAATAATTGTAAATGATGCTAAGAAAGGAAGTTAGGTTAACTCTGAACCCCCACAACACACTCTTTTTTTCTTCTGGGGATGAGTTCGGGAATGAAACAAAATAAAAACAAATTATATTAAATTCAGGGCCAAATAAAAGAATTTGTTATTGCGTCAAAAAATTCGTTCGTGTCAAAGGAAATAGGAAGACAACTTCTTGGCCTTGAATTATAGGCAGGAGTAACGATTAATTATAATCGCTAGCTGTAAGCTCCACATCATCTGTTGTTTTGTTTTCACATGCAGCGCAGTGAAGAATACAAAGACAAGTAAATGTCCAAAAAAATAAAGATTATAAAAAAGACAAATTCAGCATCAATTGATATATTTAAGAATTCACCAAAAAATAAATCGAAATATTTAAGAACAGAACAGATTAAAAAGGAAACTGTCACACATTTATAAAATATGTAAAAGTTCAATATGATAAGCAAACCTTAATATTATGAAAAACTTTATGATTTGAAATAATGGGGTAGTTGCTGTAGCTGCCACGCTGAAACCTGTTATTCCACCAGCGAGGAACAAGAATATCAATGGCATCGGGGATGTTAGGTCCAAACATATCCCTGAGCACTGCCATAGCTTCTCTCAAGGTCTCTTCATCAGGTTGAGCTTCCACACGTTTCGATTCCCCATTAGTCAATGTCACGACTAAGATATTGGAGCCAGGATAGGCGTTCTCCATGTGCTGGTGACAAATCAGCAAATCAGCAGATATACTAAAAAGATTTGGATGAATGAACCAAGAAACTAGACAACTATTCTGATTCTAAATAAGATTTGTACAGGTAAGCAAAGAGACTAGACAATTCAATCAATCCCCACGGTTATTTCAAAATTATTCTGATCCTGACTTCAATTATTTTCACTTATCATAGAAGTTCAGATCCAAAATCAATGCATCATTGCATAGGTTTTTAGTATTGACAAGAATAGAACGAATATCCTGTACCAAAATTCAATTGTCCACGGAATGAGATTTTTAATCCTCAATCGTATAATTCAACTTTTGCCCATTATAATACTATTCTATAGTTTGAAATATGTTATGTTACATAATATTCTATATGAATAAGAATCAACCATAGCTAGCGTACTTCCCAATTTCCCATTACGAAACTTAAACAGATGATTCCAAGGGAATACCAACATTACAAGCATCGTAGAAAGATAATGAACCATTTAATATTAATTAGCAGTGATAAAGGAAAAATATTACCACATTTTTGTTATCCCTGAGAAGATATAGTTAATATAATCATAACAAGACAAATGGAAATAGGTGAAGCAAAAGTATATATTATCATGAGCACGTAATAAAGGTCAAAATTACAACTTAAAATAAAAATAAATAAATATACACCTAAGCCACCTTGCGTAAATCAGGGAAGGGGGAAATATAAGCAAAGATATTTTTCCATATCAAACAAAAGATTCGTTTTTATCAATTAAGCCTAGTATGTTGAATTACGACAACAGTAATAGATGGTATTGAAAGCTAATTGTAAATAAACTCATTATGAAGTTCAACCGATTATTGACTCAAATCTGGAACTTACTAATGAGATTGATGAAATCCGGAGCACTGGAATTTATGCAAAAGTTTTGATTTCACAGGACGTGAGGATGCTGTAGGGGGTTGTCATATTACAAATATTTAATATTTGACCAGAGTGTTTAACAACAGAAAGGGGATAAATACAAAACAAATAATTTTGTATGCTTAATAACAAGTTTGATAACATTGTTTAAGTTATTTTATCGTAAATCAAGATAAACCACAAGTTAATTGATAGCTAGAGATTAAGATGAACCATGTGACCCACATGCACAACACATAAATTATAACAAGAAGGGTATTATTTAAATCCTCAGGATGCCAATCGCTATCTTTAGTTTACACACTGCAAATCATCTAAAAGCAAGATACGTATGCTCAACCGGGTCCCCAAGGTTAGGTAAGTGACTAGTACTTTCACGGGAGATAAAACTGAGCAGATTTTAATTGCCTTTCTAATTCAGGTAATAAATAATTTTCCACAGAACTTGACTTGTAATAAAGTTAGTTATCTGTTCACTCTAATGAATAGGTGGAAAATCACTACAAGCTTCCTCGAGAATAGAAAAAAAAACAGAAACACAAAGCAAAAGAAACAGCTTAGCAGAAAAAACATCAGGGAAAATGAACTGACAATCGTTAAGGAAAAGTTAAAATAACAGACCTGCCAAAATGTGTAGTAGCCTCTCCGCTCGTGAGCATAGATGAAGAATTCCTTTTCGGGTCCACTCGGCCAGAACTTATACGGAAACTTCAGAAAGATTTTAGTGTACACCATCACATCACATTTCTCGATGGCTTCTAATTTCCATCTCTGTTTCATTATTTTATTCATCATTGACATATTGAATCAAACGAGATTTTGTTCAAGAAGACAAAATTTATTAACTAATAAAAACACCATTGAGGGGACGTTTAGATGACTAAAACCCCACCTGAGTAGTATACGGCAAAGGCAAAGTACCTCAATGACAGTATCCCTTAATAATTTAATTTGATGACCTCATGTGAATGGTAATTCTATATACACAGTTTGATCAAATACATTACGTGTTCACATGCATATTCAACATTTATATTTATATTTACTAAATATTGAAGTCCTTCAGACATCAACTCTGACAAATTAATAAGTTTGTATCACATGATAGGTGTAGAACTCTTAGAAGTTGTAATATACATATATTTTCACAACTTCGTTTCGCGCGTGTTGAAGTTGAAAAGGATTATAGTAATACAGATGAGTTGCTCTTAGGTTAGGCTTGAAAGGTTTATAGGTTAGACTACAATTTTCTAGTACACAGTGCATTAGTCCATCAATAGGTTTCTAAAATTCATATGAATATGCAACAAAGTTAAAATCCACCAAAATTTTCTATGGTGTCACCAACCCCACTCAATTAACTTTAAGCCTTTCCTTTCCATTTTAAAAGTAAAGCTCTATTCAGGTTACAGCTAACTGTTCTCTCATTTATTCATGCTAATTAACTATAGTTTCAATTAAAGTTTATTATTTAATTTGAATGCAATCATTTACCAACCATCGTAAGATAAGTAGCATCTTTCTAAAGACAACACAAGGCTGGTATTTGAATTCACAACTACACATGCAAGTTGGCGTCCTCTTTCCACTTGTTGACCTAACCAAGAGGGTTAATAGATCACTAACGATGAGACTGTGGATCATTGATACCGGGGATCATGCCATCCCTGGTTTCTACATATGAAGACACCTCGAGAAACTTCTTCTGGCGTCATCAACCAGAGAGCTCAATTTAATACGAAACCTAGCCATCTCTATATTTCTTTATATTCCCAACTAATGATATTTAAGACTGTGGGGCCACAACCCGTTAAAAGATGGGAAGCTACTACCGTAGGGACCCGAATAGACAGAACCACACCCTAGAGATTCCATTTCCATCATGTTGAGAGCAAGTAAATGCGTTATTATAGAATATAATGGCCTTGATTCTCTAATTAATGCCCTTAGAAATTAAGATCAATGTGAGAAGCACGAGATGTGCACATATTTTAGGACCAATTAGTAAGTTCCTAATCATTTTATACTATTTTATATGGGTTAAATTTGATTTTAGTTCTAAAAAATTATTTTTATTTAATTTTAGTCTAAAAAATAAATAAATAAATAAATTTCAAAATTTTTAAAATACTAGAATTTAATTATTTTTTTTAATTTTATTAATAGTTGTTATTAAATTATGATATGATAAACTTATGATAATAAAATAAAATTTAATTTCTGAAAAAATACAAAAAAATTACAGTTTATAGACAACTCTTAACAAAAATTAAAAAAAATTAAATTATGATATTTTAAGAATAAAAAACACAATTTTTTATTAAAAATTAAAATCAAATCAAAATAATTTTATAAACATCATAATCATATTTAACCCTTTTTATATTTATATTTATATTTATATACCAGAACACAGCTATGTATTCTTCACTACACGGGGCTCCTGAGAGGGTAAGAAAAGGAAAGGATAATAGTAGAATAAAGAGAAGACGTACGGGTAAGGGTGGATTGAAGGCGAGTAGGTCGCTTTGGAGAACGCCAATGCTAACAGACAGAATCACGTAATTGGCTTCGTAAACGCAACCATCCTCCGTTTTCACCGTAACGCCACTTTTTGAATACTGCAATTCCCGGACGACCTGCACAAATCCATGTAAAAAATTAAAATAAAATTTGTGATTCAGCTTAAAATTCTCCATGGTAAGCTGTAAAAAGAACTCCATGACCCACAAAAATCATACGAAGTAAAAAAATATGGTAAAATTGAAGTCCAGAGCAATAAAATCGCATGAGAATCTGAGCAGTCACGCCTTGAAATCAACTAAAAAATTCAAAGAATATTTATTACAAAGGAATCTAGGCAGAGTTGGAGCACGGACCCAGTAGCTGATGAGTTATTGGAGCTTTATGTAATTTACCCAGAACTGGAATAGTCTTAATCAGGTCCATTAGTTTCTGATCTTTTGAGCGATTGAGGTATTGCCCAATAAATGGGGATATCGACAAGACTCCCTTCTTCTGTGTTATTATTTGAGATGAAATGACACATCACCTTAGGTTATTGCGATTGGGTCAATTCAAATAGTGTTGCTGGCAACAGAAATTGGAACTCCGGGGCCAACTAATTTATGATATGTAAAAGACTTTTAAAAGGATTGAAATAGAAGGTGGCATTATTTGTCGGTCAAACTCTGCCTGTAAGTGGAGAGCTCAGAGGGTTTCGGCACATTGATGTACGGCGGTAACAACTGAAAATACGCAACAACGGTCAAATACACCCTGAGACCAACCTGCTTACTGCTTAGTGTTTGTTCCAACATTCAAATGATAACTTGAAATTTTTCACATAAATAAACAATAAAGATCCTGTAGAACAACCCCAGTGAATGTCCCCCAAGTGTTCATACCCCAGCTGAACAATAGATTCATGAAAGATGTTACAGGACAGAGCTTCTACAATAATGGCACATGCTTGTTAATTTTTAGTGAACGACTACTTTCCATTATTATATTTTATCCAAAACTAACTTTATGTTATTTCAAAATTCGTCTATTTCCTTTTTCTTTTTAACATCTCTTTTACAAGACGTACATGTTTAATTCAACGTCAGATGAAATTTCGCTTCTTTCAAACAATTTATTCGGTTTACTTTGATCTCATATTATTTAATTTCATAAAGTAATTAGGTAAATAATTTTCAGCATTGAATATGTCCCAAGAAAAGCTTCTTGAAGGTTGAATATTTTAACATAAAATATCGCAAAAATTAATCAGGATAGATATAAAAATTATATTAATGATGAGGAAAAAAAGAACGTTATTAACAAATGGCAATTATATGTTTTCTGCTTTCAATATCTTTCCAACGCTTATATTATTTGTATTCGTACTAGATTTCCTTAACATAAATTTTGTAAAGAATTTCCCCTCTAGTTGTGTACTTGACAGTTGACCATGACTTGAAATGATTTTATATTTTATATACATTTTAACCCACCAACAAATTCAATGCTTGAATAAGAATAAAAGGTTTTGGCCAATAATTTTGCGCCTTAAAGTTATTGACATGGCTTTTAATAATAAAAAAAGGACTTTGTATAATACTACAAATTTCCTCTACATTATTTTAATTTTCTCTTTTTAAAAAAAGAAAATGCTTCGCAATGAACATAAATGTATAATCTAGTTCTACAATTAGTTATACTTTATTATATGATATAAAAATCTTCTAGGACCTAAATTAAAATAATAATTAATAATTTAAGTTTCAAATACAAAGTAGTCAAAAGCTTCACGAAAAAAGGTGTGAGAGTTGACACCGGAAGATGAGTGACAGAAATATCGCAAATTCACACGCAAAAAACAAAAGCTAGACAGTTGTGAAAAGTCATTATCTGCAAACTCCAAAAGTGGGACAATAGAGCTTAAATAACAGACAACGAAACACAATAACAAGAGGGAAAAACACAAGGCAAGGGAAGCAAACAAACGCAGTTTTTCACAGGTAACGTAATTGTTAAACAAACAGACAAGACAAACCAATAGAGTATTGCCAGGTAAGAGGCCACGGAAAAGTCTTCTAATAAGAAAATTCTGAGAGAGAGAAACTGCCTAATTAGGAGGCTTAGTATTGTACCTTGTTGAGTTTGAGACGATCGTCCAAAATTCTACCCTCGGAGGTGAAGAGAAATTCTTCAGCCATTTTGTACAGCAAGTAATCGTACCCTCGTTCATCCGCAACCAAAAATTCTCTCTCCCCAAAGTCTACGTAGGTTGATATTGGTTCTACCTCTGCACCCAAAATCTTCCAACTTCAGAGCAGAATACAAAAAGCAAAAACAAAAAAATACACACGCAGTTTCGGAATTTTCTTCTGGACAATATTTTCTGCCGCGTGCGTGAATTTAACAACCAATTTGAGTAACTAATATTTTTTCATTGGACGCAAATTAACAGTGAAAATTGAACCGATCGTACCAGCCATTTCGAAATCATGCAGCATGAAATCAATGGCGAGCTCTATTGGCGACTCCGGCGTCCTAAAAGGGGAAGCGTCAAAAAGCATGAGCAACAAAAGAAAAAAAGAAGAAAAAAACAGAACCAAAACAATTCAAAATGAAAATAATTGAAGTCATGATTGATTTACATATAACAACACATTCGCAAAATGACTTTGCGGCTGAAAACGACGCGCAGGGATTTGCACTTACGAAGGCGGTGTCGTTTCATTATTTTTATTATTATTACTGTGGTCCTCATATACTGCTTCTTCTTCTTCTTCCTGGTTCCTCAGCTTCTGAATCGCCGAGTCCACCGCCTTTTTATACAACTCAGCAGCGATTCCACTGGGAATGATGTTCCCGCTGAAACAAACAACTCCACAAATGAGACAAAACAGAGGACGCAGCGCAAACGACGTCGTTACGTGGAAGATGAATGGACCTGCGATCGTAGATGTTGTAGCGCACATTGCTGTAGTCGGAGAAGCAGGTGCGGAGGCCGAATTGAGCGGCGAGTTCCCAAACTGGGTTGGACTTCCGGCCACCGACGCCGGCGATCCAACCAGCGCCGAGCTCCACCGACACGCCGCCGAAACTCTCCTTGCGGATCCTGCCGCCGACGCGGTCTGACGCCTCCAGAATCACCAGGTCCTCCACGCCGTTCTCGGCCAACACCTTGGCCGCGGCGAGACCTTCAAATAAAAAAAGCAAAACTGAGCAATGAGATTTCCAGAACATTCGGTTAATGAATGTTCAGGAACAGCGTGGAACAATAATGAGGCAGAACTAACTCACCGGACATGCCAGCACCTACGATGATGACGGAGGAGCGCGAAGAGGAATCCATGGACGAGTGAGAGAGGTTGGTTCAGAGAGAGAAAGAGACAAGAACAGTGTGTTTGTGTTTGTGTTTGGGTTTGGGTTTTGTTTCGTTTCGGTGACACGAGCTGAAAAATTATAGCGGGAGTCGGTTTATATAGGTTTATTTTTGTGTTTTTATTTTAAATTATTTTTATTATGTTCCTTTCATTGTTCTTTGCTTTCCAACAAAAATGCATATTATTACCAAAATAATAATGACTCGTGTTAAACAACGATGTTTTGTTTCTGAGTCTAGTCCACGATGGTCGCCAACGCGTTTTGATTCCGTAGGAACACATCATAGTGTGGATGTTGATGAAGCACTAATTACCTTAACTTTTAGGAGCCACCCTTGCAAAGAAAATAAAATAAAATTCATTCTTGAAAATTTTAACACAGGATGAATTCTTATACTAAATATTAAAGTTTCGCCTTGAAAAAAAATATAATATCCACAAATTTTTTATTTATTAAAATTAAAAACATATTTTAAAAAAATATAATAATTCATACAATTTTTTCAATCATTTAAATTAGATCTCTTTAATAATAATATTAATAATATTTGTGTTAAAAAAGATGAAAGTAGTATGTTTATTGTTAAATTTATCAGGGACAGATTTAACCTTTTTTTATATTTTTGTAAAAAAAAATGCTAGGAAATCAAAGTTTAGCTTATTTTGCATAAGATATTATAGAAATATATCTTGTGACGTGAGTTTTCTAGAAATAATGTAAAGCAGGAAGTAAATGAAATAATATTAAAAAAATGCAAAATATTAAAAAAATGAAAAGATAACTTAATTTTTCCCTACAACAAAATTCACTGTTAGTATTAGCTTTTGTTATATATTGACACTAAAAGTAAATTTAAACAAAGTTGAGAACACTTTTTTTTTTTACAAAATTTATAATTTTTAACAAATTTTTCATATAACTTTAACATTGATCAATCTAAATTTGTTGAAATTAAATTTTTGCATTGACTTCTTGATGGCCAAAGCAAGAGTTGAAATTAATCTTTTGTAATTGAATTTTGGACTCAAAACGTTAAAGTTGATCAAATGCAAATTGTAATGTACTAAATTTTAGTTTGGAACATTTATTTCAATATCCTTTTTATTTGATTCTAAAATTTTTTATTTCATTTAATTGCATGGATGAATTTTTTAGAAAATGTTAATTTTTTTAAAAGAGAGGAAAATTTTAAATTTCATTACTTGATAATGCAAACTAAAAAGGCATCCAATAATTTAAAGTTGATCATGTTTGCAAAAGCAATGCGTAAGTAAATGAAATACATGAGCAAACATGCTCTTTTAGAAGATATGAAATATAAATAATTGAATACACATTTAGATGATTATATAAAATGAGTTTCAAAATGATCGAGAAATAACTACATAACATCTTTAAATTGTAACCTAACTCATCCCAGTAATAAGCCAAAGTACATGTGACAAAAAAATGTTAGATGACTGAATACATGCAAAAGGTCTGAATCTTAAGTCTACTCATAAATACATAAAAAATGAAGCCTAAACTCATAATTATCATCTCTAGCATCCAATCCTATATGTGCGTCCACGATGCCAAGTGTAGGTCGATGGGTCAAACAAGCTAAAAGAATCCTACTAATAGGATCCTCGTGAAGAAACCTCATCAAGGTCCTCCTCCTCTTCCTCAAACTTAACTAGCCAACCAAATATTCTTGTTGTAGGGGCCATCTCGAGTATCTCTACTTCTATTTCTAGCACTATGTGGTCCCCCTCAATAGGGATCTCATCCTCCTCCTCCTGGTCACTCAACTCTAGCGACCTTAGTGCTACATGTCGACCCGTTGCCTCAACTAGGGTTAGAGTATTAGTATAAAATAAACTCTCAGTCACCTTAAAGTTGTCTCCTAGTTAGTAAGATGATGCAGATAACGAAGAAGATGGGATATTGACGACCTCTACAAGTGTGGCATGACAAAAATAAGGCAAAGTAAGATGTGTCTACCACAATAAATAGTTGAATGTTTGGGGCAATAGGTTTGTTTCATCCAACAATGCCAAAGAAAAACAGAGGTGGCCAACAAAGTTGTCCTCAAAGAAATATACAAATGACTTAAAGAAGTCACACATAGCCTGTCAACCACAAATGAGTGGTTGTCTAACGTTCTCACTTGTGGTCTTAATTGTGTTTACATATAACTCTTTAATCATTTGCACACTAGCTAGATGCACTAAAACTCTCAAAACACAATAGACATACAAAGCTTAGGGTTGGATGACTGTTAGGGGTACACCATTTCCATGACACAATAGCAAGTTCTATTAGTTTTTTTATTTAGAAAAAGGTAGATTAGGTCTTTATTTTATATTGTATTATTCTATTATGAGGTGACTCAAATGATTACTAATGTGTATATGTATGGGTAAGCATTATTTTGGGAGTTTTCAAGTTATGTGGTTTCATATGAAAACTAAAAAGGTGAGAATCAAATCTTTATCTAATTATGGATCAATTTCAATTGTCAAATTTGGAATTATTCCAAAAATTTCTAAAATAGTAAAAAATTTCATTATAGTAATTAAGGGTATTACATTTAATGGTATAAAAATAATTCACCTTATCAAGCCTAGGATATTGATTTGTCCATGTGTGTTGTAGGTGCTAGCAATTGTCATTAACAGTTAGATTGTAATGATTAAATTGTTTGATCTTGTATTATTTGTGGAAAATAGTGATGTGAGAGAAGATTTTCTTGGGTTGTTTGTTTTAGCATCTACCACTAGCAAATGGAGATGTGAAATAGAAAATTGTATATTATGTGATCTTACATTGATTATCATAACAGTATAGGATTAGTTAAATTATGTATGGATTAGTTTGATATGACGTTGTTAGAAGAAATGCTAAAATCTTGAGGATGTATTAATATTACTTTGGTTTGACCACCGATAATGTGAGATTAGTTAGATATTAAAGAACTAAGAAATGAAACCTATTCCTCATGACACACCTTATCTTCAATAATTCTTAGGACATTGCAATCTACTAGAGAATAGTGGGTTAAGTGGGATAAAGGAGTTTGTGTTTGGTGAATAAGTTGTTCCTTTTTACTTGAAAGTCATCTTGATTCCATATGAGAAGATATTTTGCATGTACTATTCCATTTAAATTCATGTTATGAATATGGAATGTTTCTTATCATTATATTTCTTATGAAGAACGAGTCATTTGACATGTTTTGAGGAGTCAGTATTTGAGTAATACCATTCTTGTGAGTAAAGTGTCTTAATCCTTCTACGAGTCATTTTGATAATGTACGTATAAAATATCTAATATATATTGTTTCTTTTGTAAACCATATAATGACATGGATTTTTTCCCCCTGTATTTTGAGTCATTGTTGCCTTACGAATAAATTATCGTCAACTCCTATGTGATTCTTTGATCCATATGGATGAGTCATTTCTTTTATTGTTCTTGCATTCAAGGAAGCTAAATGTTTCCAAGGAAGAAAGAAAATCTTGATACAATTGTGAGAATGCATACTCAAAACTCGATTGAGATAACTTTCCTTCTTAAAGCTTAAATTCTTAAAATTTTGTCCAAATGTTATCGTTTATTTTTGTTCTCCAAATTTGTGATGTCATGAGCTTATATCCTTAAGTTAGTAGAAGAAAGAGATACAAAAATCTGAGTCAAAAAGGCGAGGTTGAATAGGAAAAAAGAAAAATGAAAAGAAGTTTGAAGATGTTTTGATATTGGGAATATGAGAAGATATTAGAGATATAATTATTACTTTATGGTATTGATGAGTGTTTCAAATATTTTGAAAAGTTGAAACTATGTCTTGTGATTTAGATTTAATGCAGAACTTATACCTTAGCTATTAGAACTTGAAATTTTGTTACATGATTTATAGTCGAAATAGTGTATTTTTTGGTGTGGTAGATTGACCTACTAGATTAATGAATTGATTTATTGTATGGGGTAAATTATGTATTAAGGTTTGTATTATAGTGCACAATAGAATTGTAATAGGAATGTACAATAGTTCTTGATGGTTAGATCATGATTTAGCATGTGAAATAAGATGTAAATGTTTAAACAACTCCATAATGCTTAATATAAGAAGGTAAATGATTAACAAGTTTAAAGATATGATTTAGATGATAAAAGTTGAATTAAAGAAGTAAATAAATAGGTTATAGTAGATTATAATGCATTGAAACAATTTAGAAGTCAATTTAATGGTGAAAGGGTTGAAATTATGATGCTAGAATGTAACTATAAGTAAGGAACTTAAGTTATGCTTGGAATACCCTCTATGATGATGGAATAGGTGAGAAGATGTTAAGCAAGGTTTTTTGTAGCGTTTAGATATAGTAAGTTGTGGTTTAAACATGTATCAAGAATGTTGAGATGCATTACTTACTAAGGACTATGATAATTATCCGAAACAAGGAAGTGAGTCGCTCATGTAACTTATCTAGATAAACTTAGTATAATATAAGTTCTTAGACAGAATCTCTAGATTTACCTTAATAAGTACTTAGGTAAGTTTACAATTGGAACAAAACGCCTATAACATTAAACAATTAGTAGAAAATATGTTGTAATATCATGTCATAATAAACATAGTGAGATATAGCTAGCAAAGTCAAGATAAGATGATAAGAATCAAAACTACAAATTCTAGGTATTATAGAAATAACCCAAAAAACCTAGATTGTGATTTGTGATAAATTTTTGGAGATCAATTCCTACAATCCTATTTGTAAATGTATAAAATCTATTTTGAGATACACAAATTTATTCTCTATAGATTTTTGTTTTACTTTTAAAAATGACTTATTTTCTATGTTGCTAGCAAAAAAAAAATTGAAATCTATGTCATTTTCAAATCATTTGAGCTTTTCAAATAAAAGCCAAAACTCATAATCTTGTTTTTCTAGAGAACTAAAATTGTTTTTGGGTTTTAAAAGGGATAATTGTTTGGTAGGGTTGTTTCCCAAAATCATTTCTTAGAAAACTCAATTCAAAGAAAATTTTTAGGTAAAAGACATGTTTGACTTAGGGACTTAGGTGAAAGAACATAATAGGTCTAAAATTGTGAATGGGTAGTATATTTAAATTTTTGTCTTGAAGATAGTCATATAGCTTTCTTAGTAGCTTAGATAGATCCTTACCAAATCCATTATGTTAGTGAGTTTTTAACTTTGTCATGAAATTGTGTGGATAGACTAGGTTATACCCTTCCAAAATAAACTCTACTTATACTCTAAAGTCGAACAAAATGGTAAGTTAGAAATGAACCACACTAAAGGGATATCTTCTTATAAAAGTTACATTCAAATCTTTGTCCAAGGCTAGTGAATTTTGAGGGTAAAATTCCTAAAAGAGTGGAAGATTTGTAACACTCTAAAAAGTCAATACTAAAAATAATAATAGGGATAATAATTATAAATGGTGTATTAGCTTGATAAATAACAAATTGAATCAGTAAGCATGGAATAATTAATTGAGAGATATGAGAACATAATAAGTTAAGATATTATATTAAGAGAAGATTGATTAAGTATTGGTCAACCTAAGTCAAAGACCACACAACTTTGATCAACAAAAGTTAAAGAAAAAGAGTTGACAAGTAAACTCATTAACGACTGTTTAATAAATAATAGTAAAATTAGTCTAACCTTAATAATTAGAATCTTAAACTTCAAATTAATTAGTTAACGAATTTAAGCGCAATAAAATTAATTAAAATAAAATAAGACTTAATAAAATTAGTAATTCTAATTGATAATTAAGTTAATTAATATTTGAGCCTTTTTATTAGAATAAAAAATTAGAGTTTTAATAATATAAAGGATATATTAATATGTTAGTAATAACTTTAATTAGTGAAATTAAATATTCTGAGGTGATTAATGACTTGAAATTAGGATAATTAAAATTAATTAAGTTTTACTTATTAATTGAAGCTTAAAATGAGAACTAGTTAGAAATTAATTAATTGATCAATTAAAGAATTTAATTACCTATGAAAGGGTTGATGGTCGAAAATTTAATTAAATTAGGAAATATAAATGTTAATTAATTAATAGGAGATTAATTAAATTAATTACTAAATATAAGAAATAAATAATTAAAATAAGATTATACATAGTAAACTAGTTAACGAAATCTATATGAAATGATAAAATTTATATTGATGAAAATAACACAAAAATCAAGATGAACCTAGACATAGGTTAATTGGGCCTTAAAGGGTCCAATTAAAAATAACACAGAGACAAAAATGGTTGGGAGGGTCAAGTTTTTTTTTTTTTTTGTGTTTTTTAAGTGTAGAAGTAATAAAGAGAAAGTCATTGATGGCCACCCCAAAATTCTGGACCTCTATTCTACCTTCAAGAGCTCTCTTCTTCTTCTCCATTTCTAAAACTTTTCTTTCCTAAATGGGTTAACAAGTTCTCCATCAACACCAACCATCAAGCATTTGGAGCTAGGAGAAAGGGATATAGGATGTCCTTATCTCAACCTTGTTTGTTGGCTATTTTCATTACTTTTATGTGATTATCTTTATTTATTCATTGGTTTTTATGTTGTTTTGATAAAATTGTTGTAAGAGGGATAACATGTAAAGGGATGATTGAGAATTGTTTCTTTATTTATTTTTTAAAATATGTGTGAGTTAATTCTTGGTGTGATAATGTATGTTTGAAGTTTTTAGGATCTCTAGTTTCATATGTAGTTTTTTAGGATTAGTTTATATCATTTACTATTTTTAAGTTAATTTTGTTTAGGATGTCTAATTTTTCTAACACATTAAGAAAATTATTTTCATAAAATTTTGGAAAAATAGAAGTATGGTAGTGATCCTTACAGTATAAGAATACTCTATGAATTTTATTGTATTTAATTATGGATTTTTTCTATTTTTAATGTTGATATTGTTAAATTATTATAAATCTATCTTAGAGATAAATTAAATGTTAAAAAATAATTTCGTGAGCATTATGACATGAGAAATTTATTGTGTGCTTATAATGCCTTGCATGTCCATTTCTAATTTATTTAGTATTTTTGAAAATTTTTACTATTTATTAGAAATTAATAGTCACGTGTTTTGTTTTTGACAAGTAACTTTGAAAAAATATAAAATGATGGTAAAAAAATTTATTTAGAGTTGAGAAAAATCATAGGAGACCTTGAGACATAATGGATAACCTCTGTAAAATATTAGGATATTTGGACATAAATAGGTATTTTTAGTATTTTAGAGAACTTAGAAAATGGAGAATTAGGAGTGAGTGAAATTAATTACAAAATCATAGTATTTGTCAAAAATAAATTATGAAATTTTTTTATTGTGAATAATATGTGATGATAAGATATGCTTTTCAATTTTATAATCATTTTCTATGTTTTCTAATTTTCATAATTAATGGGTCTATAAGCTCGTTATTTGTGTATATTAGGGAATAAAATGATATGTTAATTATTGATGATTATTATTTGACTAATGAATAATTTAGATGGTTAAAATTTATTAGGGAGATCTTAATTTTCACTATAATGAGATGATTAAATTGTTGACTTTGACTTTGACTATTGCTTATTGAATTTTGAATTTTTTTTTCTAGACCTTTGAGACCAAGAGGGAAAACTCTCATACCATGTGTGTTATGTACTCGAATATGATATGTGTGAATTGAGTGATTTTGTATTGTTAGATAAATGTACCCCAAAAAAAGAGTGTATTTAGTAAAATAAGAGTGACCTCAATAAATTTGTTCAATATAGAAGTAGTAACTTAATAGAAAAACACACAATGTGAATATAATAATGGAATGTGATAATAAATAATAAGAACTATAACTTATGCGTAAAATAATCATGAACATAACAGAAGACAAATAATATGTGTGTGATGAATACAAAAAATTTGATTTGGAAGAAATTCATAAAATTGAAAGTAGTGAGAAAATTTATAAGATTTTTGAAAAATAATAAATTATGAATGATATTATAATAAGGTAACAAAAATTGATGTAAACTTGTGATGATTTAGATTATTATGTTAGTGAGAATGTACAGAAGAATAATAATCTTTGCTAAATAATTAAAATAATTATGTTTAAGATGAAATGAAATGTAATAAAAGTATAATAGTTCATTGGGGTGAGGTGCCATTTAGACAAATGAGATCCGTGGTGACACTGTGAAATGTGTTGTTAACAATGAGACCATTATTATGATTAACGTCAAATTATGAACCATGATGGTAGAAGTGAGGTATATCATCTATTGTATGTTAATGAGTATATGTGTGTGAGGATGGTAGCCGTTATGTACCAAGATCATGGAAGGTCACACAAACTCATATTTAATAAGACTAAATAAGAGTTTTGAGTTAAGGAGACAATTCTCAAAGCCTATAGGGATGACAAGACAAATTAATACTTGATGAATTATTTATTTGAGGGTTGGTTCCAAGTTGCGAGGAGTTTCGTATAAAGTTGACTTGTTAATCCTGTCTGTATTGAGATAATTTTGATCGGTAGAGAACTTTACTTAAGTATTGAGGTGAGAGCAGACTCCCGATAAGTCATTCGACTTAAAGTAAAATAAGTCTATTGAGTTCCAAAAGTTCTAGTAGTAGTAGATTTGTTTGAATTAAAGTATAAACTAACCAATTAAATTTGGAAGTGTGAAATTCAAAAGAGAGTATGTAGGAGGAGTGTGTTTGTGTTTGTGATATGGTTGTTTATGTGAGGTGAGAACTCACCCATGCATTTTATTTTATTTTTTAGATGAAGATTAGTCTTTCGATATGATAAACAATGATTAAATGAGATAACTACTACAAGCGTTAATGACATGGATGAATATTATAAAACTCTACATATTGACTCCTTTTTATGTTTATTTATCCCTAAACATTCACCATAAATTAATACACATACACTAATAAATTGTATCCAATAAATATTAAAAATATCAAATCACTATCAAATTTTACGAAACTTTACATAATGGCTCATTTTTATGTTGATTTATTCCTAGAAATTCACCAAAATTTAATTATACTATTTACTAAGTTTTTCTATTTTATTTTTGTTACTTTGCACCCTTTTACTTTCTATGATTACAAAAATTCTTAAAACATCAAACTAAGTCAAATTGTCCTTAATTTTTACAAAGCATACCATGAATGTCTTAAATAAATCTAGTAATTTTCTCATCTCTAAATAACCTCATTTAATATCATTTTCAAATTTAAAAAGACTAGTTACTTAGAAATATAACATACATCAAAATTAATTAAACAAATACTAAATCAGCTTCTAAAATTGTCATAAAATTCTCCATCACTATATAGGGAAAAGTAAACTTAGAATAGTTTTCTACATGCTTAATTCAAGCAATAACCATTTTTTTTATTAAAAAAACTGAAAAAATTACTATCAACTTCAAAGATCCCAAGAACTTCAAGAATATTATAACATCATTACAAAGTGTGACGTAAATATTTTTTTAAAAAAATACAAACAATGACAATATACAAAAATTCATAAATTATTTTTCACTTGTAATTGTAAATTCATAAAATCTATATAATAATCCAACAACTCATAACATCATAAATACATTAGAACACAAAGAAACACAATAACTTTGGTAAGAAAATGAAAATTCTTCTTACCTAGACATTTCTCTCATCAAAAGCTTCACTAAAGGTATTGTTGGAGAGGATTTGGCCTCCTTTTCACTATATTAGAAGATGGTAGGAAGAAATTGAGTGGAAGGCTTCCAAATTGTAAAAAGAAGCTCTAGATTTTTAGTGAGAAGGTAGAGGATTTTTAGAGATAAGAGAGATGATTTTAGGTTACTTGGAGAAAATTGTTAAAGAATGGGTATTTTTTCTTTTTCCTAAGCCTTAAAATGTATAACCCTCCCCCCTCCCCCCCCATAGGTTGTGTGATCAACACCCGTTTCTTTGGGCTTAGGGTCCATTACTTTGTTTTAATTAGACTATATTTAGTTATTTTATGAACTATGAAATAATTATTTTTTAAGCTCCTAATTTAATTAATTATTTCACTCTACAAACTCTTTAACAACTAATTAAATCGTTTTACTAATAAAATAATGAATTTCTAACTAGTTCTCTCTCTAAACTTAAATTAATAAAGTAGAACTTCTTTAATTATATTAATTAAGTATTCTAAATCAATAATCACCTTAGAATATTTAATTTTACTAATTAAAATTATTACTAATTTATTAGTTAAAATTTTGTGTCATTAAATCTCTAATTTGCTATCATAATCAAAAGGTTGAAATATTAATTAGCTTAATTATTAATTAAAATTACTAATTTTATTAAGTCTTAATTTTTTCAATTAATTGTATTAGGCTTAAATTCATTAACTAATTAATTTGATATTTAAGACTCAATTCTTAAGTTTAGACTAAACTTTCTTTTGTTTACAAAATTACCCATAATGAGTTGACTTGTCAAATTTTTTTCATTGATTTTTGTTGACCAAAATTGAATGGTCTTTGATTTGAGTTAACCAAAACTTAATCATACTTTAACAAATATTTTCTTAGTCTAATATCTTAGTTCATCATGCTTCACTATTTCTCAAATAATTATTTTAAGCTTAGAGATTCAATTCATTATTTCTCAAGCTACTACATGTCAAAGAGAAAATAATAGGAAGGTAAGATAAAAAAAGAAAAGGATACATAAAGGATTAAATACAAAATAACAATTTAGAGCATCATTTCTAAAGTATTAATGAAAAAGTGAAATTAATAAAAGTATATGTTAGATTATTTTAATCAAATATTGGCTCATGTAATTATGGAATGAATTTAATGAAATGATATCCAATGTGAGGTTGCTAGGCTTAAAATTACATCAAAATCATGAGGTTAAAATTAATTTCCTTTTTTTTTCATTCTATAAAATATAATTTGATAATTAAAGAACAAAGTTTGAATTTAAAAAAACTCTCTATTCAAAACATTCTCCTTCTTAAGTATTTTTATCTCAAAATATTATATTTATTTGTTAGAAATTTTTTTTATAAAAGTGCTCTACATCATCATATATACAAGAAAAGAGAGTTTAGAGAAAAGAAAAAAAATCATTGATGTAAGAATTCATATACTTAAAAGATTGCATTATGGATGTGGATAGATTTTCTAAACTTTCTTTTAGAAATTACATGATATCAGATATGTCATAATTATCTTATCTAGATTCTGCTATGTTATTTCCTATATATTGATTTCTAAAAATCACACATATAATTTATATCTAAAACAAATGGTATCGGAGAATGGTTAGAGATAATGTAATATTTCATTAGAATTTTAATGACTTTTCATTTCGAAACTCGAATTAACTGCGCTGTTTATGCGTATATATTTTTTTCCGCTGCAAGTCGGCAAGTGTGCATGTACGTATAAACTTCTTTGTTTTTGAAAGGCTATATGAATTTGGTAATTTAATATATGTATTAAATGCAATTAGTCATTTCAAAATGTTGATTAGCCAAACGGAAATTAAAAGCCTTCTGTATTTCTATTCGGTGGTTTTGTACGAAGTTGAATTGCCATGAATTATATGAAAATAAATGGCATTTGTTATGAGTGATGATTGATCAGATGACTTTCTTATGTTTCTTTATGTATATATATCGAATGGCATATGTGTGGCTGTAACTGCACCTGCAAGTTGATTTTTGTGATTGAAATTCTAATGCACGTATGAGTATTTGTTTACACAGTGTAAATGTATTTTATTATTTTTTTATGTTATTTTAATTACATTGATAGTGAAATTGCAATATTTTCTTAAAATAATTTTTAAGGAGGTAAATTATTTTGAAATTACATATTAAGGAGAAATTTGTTAATCATTAAAGTGGTCAAATTTATAAAATTTTGTAATTTCAAATTATATGGTTGGTTGATATAGTGATGCTATGAAATTTTTTTATAATTGAGTTGTATGAAATTAATTATAAAGCATAGATGAATCATTCAAAGATGAGTCATTACTTGTAATTAATAATGTAAAGGGTTTGTTTTCATGCTTGTTGAGTGTATGTATATCCAAAGATATCATACATGTTAAAAATAATATGACTTATCACTCATTAAAGTATATTATGTTTGACATCATTATTAATATGAAAATATGTTTATTTATCATCTAAAGGTTAGCTTAAGTATACAATTAAAGTCTATATAGTTTGAATTTATTAGATTTACTCAAAACATTAAGGTGTAACTTTGTTTGAATGTATGCAATTATGTCTAACATGTTTACTTTGGGTAGCTCAATGATCAAATTCAATGGACTAAACTATGTTGATTGGTTTGAAATGATACAGTTCCAACTAGGTGTGATGGATTTAAACTTAACATTGATAATGGATGAAAACCCTTCAACCATTACAAAGATCAATACAAATGTTGACAAGTCTCTTTTTAAGGCTTGGGAGTGGTCTAATAGATTATCATTGAACCTGATGAGAATGACTATGATTGCAAATATTAAGCCATGAAATAAATAATGTGAATTCATGAAATTGGTTAAGGATTACTCACAATGTGACATTATGTACAAGTCAATTGTGAGGAGCCTATAAAGTAAGCTAACAAACAAATTTTTTGATTGGTTTTAATCAATTCATAATCATATGACAAAAATGGCTAATGTAGCAACAAAGTTAGGAAGGAAGTGAGTGAGTCCTTTTTAGTGCAGTTCATTTTGAGTTCATTTCCTGTTGAATTTGACCAATTTCAAGTGAACTATAACACTCTTAAGAAAAAAAAATGAAAATTTCAAGAAATTATGACTAGGTTAATTCAAGAGGAAGGGAGATTAAAGAAAATGAAGGACAACTTAGTTCATCTTATGACTCATGATGGAGCTAGTACTAGTAAAAGTAAGCCAAGTAAGAAAGAGACAAGGGCGATGCCTAATTGAAGGTTAAAGAGGGAGGAGTTCATAAAGAGAAAAAATGTTACTTTTGTAAGAAGATTGGTCACTTCAGGAAGGATTGTCCAAAAAGAAAGAAATGATTAGGAAAAAAAAGTGTATTTTATATATCTATAATTTCAAATCAAATCTTATGAAAGTACATAACAGTACTTTGTGGCTTAATTCTATAGCAACTAATCATGTGTCACATATTATGTATCCTTTTCGATCCAAAGCATAAGAGGAATTGAAAAGTTTCTCTACATGTGAAATAGAATGAAAGCAAGAATAAATGGCATTAGGACATATATATTAACCTTGGACACTGGTTGTCATGTAGATTTAGAAGGATGTCTCTATGTACTTAGATGTGCAATGAATTTACTTTTTGTTGCAAAGTTGGAAGATTTAGGTTTTAGTTTTAAGATTAGAAATAATATATTTTCTCTGTTTAAGAATATGTACTATTATGGATTTGGTACTTTAATTGATAGTTTATATTGTTTCAATCTCGATATAAAGTTTAAGTAATACTTGTTCAATGTTGAATGTGTTGGTAGTAAGCGTAATTAATAATTTACATAATTATAGTCCTAATTATTTTTGGCATCAAAGATTAGGTCACATATCTAAAGAAAGGATAAGGTTAATGAAAAATGGAATTTTACCTTAATTGGATTTTGATGAATCTGATATATGTTTAGAAGCAAGCCAAACAAATATCAAAGAATTCTACTTCAAGAAGTAATGAATTTTTAGGATTAATACACACTAATATTTGTGGATCCTTTGAAATTTCATCTTGGAGTGGTGGAAAGTATTTTATCACCTTTATTGATGACTTTTCACATTATTGTTATTTGTATCTTCTGCATGAAAAAACTAAATTAGTGGATGTCTTAAAGGTGTTCATTGATAAGGTACAAAAACAATTGGACAAAAAAGAGAAAGTTGTAAGGTTGGATAGGGGTGGTGAATTTTATGGAAATACAATGAAAATAAACAATGTCCAAGTCTATTTGCAAAGTTCCTTGAAAGTAAAGGCATATATGCACAAAATACTATGTTTGGCACACATTACTTTAATAGGTTGATAGGCGAAATCATACTTTAATGAATATGGTTAAGTCTATGTTGAGTTATGGTACTGTACCTTTATCTTTACGGATGCATGCATTCAAGATTGTTGCATATTTACTTAATAAGGTTCCTAGTAAGGCAATTCCTAAGACCCTTAATGAACTTTGGATGAGAAAGAAACCCAATTTAAGACACCTTCATGTTTAGGGTTGTCCAACAAAAGTAAAAGTGTATAATCCACATGAAATAAAACTTGATGCAAGAATTATTAGTGATTTCTTCATTGGCTATCCTGAAAAGTCCAACGGTTATAGGTTCTATTGTCTTAACAATAGTACAAGAATAGTTGAGTCTGGTAATGCACGATTCATTGAAAATGGCTAGTTTAGTAGGAGTGAAAATTAACAAAAGGTGGATATTGTATAGACTTGTGATAAATCTTCTTCACCTAAAGTCCTTACTCAAAAAGATGTTCCTCTAGTTGTATTATAGTCAAACAACACCTAGAGGCATCATAATAAAATTCAAAATCTATGAATTGAACAAATAAATGATGAAATAGTAGATAAAAGTCACAAACGAACAAGTGATAGAAAAGGCACAAGAAATAGCACGAAGAAGTTTTGAAAGGCAAAGAAGATAAACTATTTCAAGCAATTATGTTGTATATTCACTTGAACATGGATGTGAGTTTAGCATTAATGAAGATGTAGTCATTTTCAGACAAGCCATGGAAAGTGACAATGTTGAAAAGTGGCTCAATGCAATGAAAGAATATTTGAATGAATGGATAGCAATAAAGTTTGGGATTTAGTTAAGTTGCCTAAAGGTTCAACATGAGTTGGTTGTAAATGGGTCTTTAAGACCAAACATGACTCAAAGGGTAATATGAAAAGTATAAAGCTAGGCTCATTGACAAATGTTTCACTCAAAAGAATGGCATCGACTACAAATAGACCTTTTCTCTAGTTTCTCATAAGGACTCTTTGAGGATTGTGTTGTCTTTGGTGGCTCATTATGTTTTAGAGCTTTATCAAATGGATATAAAGAATGCCTTTCTAAATGGAGACTTAGAGGAATAAATTTATATGGATCAACCTATAGGGGTTGTTTCTACAGGAAAGGAATTTTTGGTGTGTAGAATAAATAAGTCAATATATGGACTAAAACAAGCTTCTAGACAATGATATCTTAAGTTCAATGATATCATCATGTCATATGGTTTTCTAGAGAAAATTGTTGATTGATGTATCTACATGAAGGTTAGTGGAAGCATATTTTCAATTTTAGTGTTGTATATTGATGATATTTTCCTTGCTACAAATGATGTTGCTATGTTACATGATGTAAAGAAGTATCTCTCTAATAACTATAAAATGAAAGATATGGGTGAGGCATCCTATGTGATAGGGATACAAATATTTTATGATAGATCACAAGGATTGTAGGGATTGTCTCAAAAAGGATATATCAATAAAGTATTAAAGATATTTATAATGGAAAAATGCTTAGTAGGGATTGTTCCAATTCAAAAAGAGGTCAAGTTTAGTCAAATGCAATATCCTAAAAATGACTTGGAAGCTTGATGTATGCCCAGACATGTACATGGTAAAATATGAGCTTTGTCATAGGAATGTTAGGCCGATATTAAAGCAATCTTAGAATAAAACATTTGGAAAACTGGAAAGAAAGTTCTTAGGTATTTACAAGGCATAAAGGGTTACATGCTCATATATAGGAAGTTAGATCAGCTTAAAATGATTGGCTATTCATATTCAAACTATGTTGGATATGTAGACTCAAGGAAATCCACATTAGGGTACATCTTTCTTTTGGCTAAAGGAACAATCTCATGGAAGAGTGCAAAACAATTTGTGATTGCCAATTCTACCATGGAGGTTGAATTTGTAGCATGCTTTGAGGCCACAATTCAAGCATTATGGTTGTGGAACTTTACTTCAAAGTTTGGTATTCTTGACAGTATAGCCAAACTATTGAAGATATATTGTGATAATTTTGCAATTGTCTTCTTCACTAAGAATGACAAATATTTGAGAGTAAAGCACATGGATTTGAAGTATTTGTTAGTTAAAGAGGAAGTGTGGAAACAAAAAGTGTCAATTGAGCATATTGGTGCAAATTTAGTGATAGTACATCCGTTGACTAAAGGTTTACCACCTAAGACATTCATTGGTCATGTTGAAAGGATGAGTGTCATGGACAAGTCTTTGTTAACAATGTAGTGTCATGTGCTTATAT
>JAMLFT010002130.1:0-27076 GCA_026544285.1 Pachyrhizus erosus | reverse complement strand
ATCTTATTTTTTTTTATAAAAACTGCATTGAATAAAAAGAAAAAATATTTAATATCTTGAAAATATAAAACTGCATTTAAAAATTTATTTACACAAACAAGGGGATTAATAAAAAACCAAAAGAGAATTTAAAATTATTCCAGTCAATGAAGTAATAAATCATCAGTAAAAAATATAAAAATAAATGCATCTATCAATTTACAACGAATGTCCAAAAACTTCATTATTACAAGTTTTTTTTGTATTGGATTAGTTCTGAGGAAATGTTATGCATTTAAATTTCATTAATTTTTTATTTTAACGTCCAACCTATTTTCTTTTAATGATCCTTAATTATATAATAAATATTTGACTCCATAGTTTTGGTTTCTCAATCCCTGAGAAGCGAGAACACTCTTTAATTATTTTCAGTTTTAATATACTATTAAAATCTGTAAATTTAATCAAAACATTTAAACGAGCTTAATTATCTATTCGATCAACTTCCCGTGGATGAAACGAAATAAATAAACGTTTTCGGGTACATATCAAAACTTATATTATGAGAGAAACTCAACCATTCCCAAGTTAGATGAATAGATTAGAAATTCTAAATAATACTTGAATCTTATGAAGGAATGTGTTATAATGTTAGTTTATTAAATAGCTTAAATGATTTTAAAAGCGAACATTAAATATATATATATTTTAATTCTTAACCAATTTATAAAAAATAGTCGTGAACACAGACGTATAGTGTTAATTAAAATTTGAGAATAAAACATTGACGAAGAATGTTAAATTCATGAGAAGTTGTGTTGAGGTGAGGTGTGGTGCTCTTCACGATCGAAATTCGGTTAGTGTGGCTTGGAAGGGAGAAATGAATGTTAGGGTGACGTGACTGTGCATTTTTTAAGTTTAACCGCTAAGGCATTAATGGCTAAATCCAAAACCATTGAATGGGGTCAGCGAAGCCAAGAAGAGGACAAGAACGTTCAGCAATTTCTGTACTCACACACTTGCCTTTGCCCGTGTAATGCCACACTCAATCCAGGTTTTAATATTTATGGTATCAAAACTCGTGAAAATTCAACTTTCTTTCACTGTCATGGAGCTCTATAATCATTAGGATTACAAAACTATTTTGTACAATACTTATTTTGAACTTTGTCAGATGCCTTTTTTCTTTATTTTGACAAATATGACTATTGGTTTATGTTTCAAATAATTTATAAGGTCACTAGAACCATTTGAATTTCACATTTTGAGGTAGCAGTAAAACCAATCATAAGCTAAATCATCAAGGTAGAATCTGATAAAGGAGCAATAACAACGTTAGACAATGATGAGATGGATCTCAAATTCCCAATTAACACCATAAAAAGTACACTCAGCTCACCATTTTAGTTGAGATGATGTCACCTGATTTCCCTCCCAAACCGTTTTGGTCTCAACCGGCACACCACTTTAGGAAGAAGCAAGCTTTAGCACAAAACAAAAAAACCTTTTAATTTGAAATTTAAGATGAGAAAAAACAAAATACTACAAGAAGAGATCATGTAGGTCCCCCACACTCTTATCTTCCCATTGCTCCAAGTAACAAATTGCTTCATTTGTCACTGACCCAAAGTCAGTGAGTTTTGTCATAATAACCACAACCCCAACCATAACACGACACTGTCCCTTTATTAATGACATATAAGTCATAAAAACATCAATGCAGCAGCTCACAGCAGATTATAGATTTTTTATACCGTTTTCTATGAGATCCCGCGCATCTATCAACATTTTAAATTCTCAGATTTACCTTCAGTTCGATCCTCAAACGATGTCGTTTCATATTATGAACAGAACTCAGTGGCATAACCGAAATTAAGGGGAAAAAATGGGTCATATTCATATTCAAACCTGACCACCTCTTTGAGGTGATTTTACTGCGAAAATCAAAACTGACAGAAGATGAGTTGCCAGGTCTCTGCATTTCACCTTACTGTGGTACGATGTACACCAAACCAAAGAGGAACACGATTGCCTTTTTCCCTCAGATTTATATTTTTCTTAAAAAAGAAAAATAATATTAATATTAGTTCAGTAATAGACATGCATTCTTAGTATATTATTTTATTTTATTGGCAGGATAAGAGGTTTTATATTGTTATCAAAAGATACAATTTTATTTAAAATAAAATTATTAATTTTTATAATAATTTTAAAAAAAATATTATTTGTTATAATTTTTATTTAATTAATCATGTAAAATCATTTTATAATATCAGTGTATAAAAATTACACGAATAATTTTTACATCTCAAAATTTTTGTACGATACACTAATAAAAAATTATACTTAATATAACTTATAAGATAATTATTATAAAATTTTTAAAAAATTACTACACATAATAATTTATTATCAAATGACTATCATGTACTGTTTATAATATATTAAATTATTTATTTAGTCTTTGTATTTTTTCTTATTTTATGTTTTAATCTATAAAGAAAAAAATCATAAGTTTTAGTCTCCTATCATAAATAAAAAATTAAGTTTTATTCCTTATTGTTAATGTTAATTACTGTATAGAACATTTGATAGCGTAAAATCATTAAAGTTTTTTTTTTTTTTTTTGCGACGATAAATTATTAAAAATACTGTTGAGAGACAAATTTTCATTTATCTCCTATAGAAGTTATAATAAAGTTAAAATTAAGACATTTACAGGAAGCAAATGAAAAGTTTTAACTTAAAACATCTCTGTAAAAAAAAAGTTAAACTTGTATTATTTTAATATTCTACTTTTTCCTTTTTATTTAAATTTTGTAATTTTTTGTTTCTCTTATTTTGTTTTCTCTGTCTCCACTCTCCAATTCTATTGGTCACTCGCAACAAAGCTAATATTTTTTTTTTGTTGCCCAGAAACCATTTTGTACACATTGCTCATTTTCTTCTCAACCAACAGGGGTTTGGTTTCTCATTCAGGGTTGGCTTATCCGTTGATAAAGCCTCCAACTTTGTTTCATTGGGTGTTTCTCTGTGCTCGCCCCATTTTCATATTTTAACGGGGAAGAGGCGTTTTGATTGAAGTTGGTTGTTCATGCGTGTTTTCGCTGGAAATCAAAATTTAAGAGAATCTGAAGATAATAATTGTAAGCAAAAACAATTTTAAAAAAAGTGTTATATTCCTTTTTCTTGTTTTTTCGCTGGACGTTCATTTGTCTGCAGAGATTGCTTGATGGATAAATATAATATAATATAAATATAATAAAGAAAATGAAAGTTTTGGACTGGATCTTATTCTGGCCTTCCCTTTTTCTTTGTTTCCAATGATGCTTTTGACCTTCTAAACCAACAAAATGGCGGTTGCAAGTTATTAGTAAATCATATCATATGTTTGTACATATATGTAGTTATTTATTTATTTGTATTTCTTTTTCCCACACCTAACTATGCAACATTGTTAATATTTTTCTGATGTACGTTGAATCTAGGACCATGCAGGGTGAAAATTGAGGGTGAACTTTGAAGGAGGCAGAGGGCTAAATAACCTACATCTCAAGTCATTTATATGTGTCTATGAGGTTCAGGGGAGATTGGATTGGATTGGTTTGTTTACTGTTGAAGTAGGAAGGACAACATACTATTTATGCATAGGAATCTTTTGTGGAGGCTTCCATCTAAGTGTTTTCGATAGTAGAGCCAAATAGTTGGATCCAAATCACACACCCCTTTACCTTTTTTGAAGCAGCTTCTTTTCGACTATTTTGACTTCGTAGGTGATTTGAAGGTACAAAAAGCACAACAGCTAGTGGAGTGAAGGGTCTCCTTTCAAATCTCTCATCAAACAGCAAGCAAAGCACTGTGCTATGCTTTGAATCTTGTTGAGTTTCAGAAAGCTTGAAATGCATTTTGCATTTTTAACTGGGGGCTGCTGCATCAACCTCGTCTTGCTTTCTGATCCACAAAAGGGTATCTGATTCTCCCCGGCTTTGATGCTACTTTGGGAGGGTACTAGTAGGTGATAAAAAAGAAACAAGATTCTGTGAACGTTGGGGGAGGTTTTACTTTTGAGTCTGTGATGCTGATACATATGGTTTAAATTTGGTTATAAGAATTTGTCTCTTTTATTGCCCGGTGGAATGTACAAGCATGTTGGTGATAAGATATATAATAATTGTACTGGTGGGGCAGGCTAATGATTAATAGATATGATACTGAACCTCTTCTTATGTTTTACTTTCTCCTATATAGGAATTGGCAAGACATATATGCTTTGGATGGTTGTTGAGAGTTGAATCTTTTGAGCAAGGAAGTTTCTGAGGCAATATTATTGGTTCTGATGAGTCGAGAGCAACAGAAGCGGGGGAAGCAAGATAAAGGTTCTGATGCTGCTGAGAAGGTCATCGTTGCCGTTAAGGCATCAAAGGAAATTCCAAAGACTGCTCTTGTTTGGTCCCTGACTCATGTTGTTCAACCTGGAGATTGCATTACCCTCCTAGTGGTTGTGCCTTCACAAAGTTCAGGTGATTGAGATTCCTCTTTTGCTTTCATTTGATCTACTTTTGTGCTTCTTTTTCTCGCCAGATATTGTTTTTCTGGCAAATTGGAAAAATAGGGATTTGATTCCTTTGGTTCAGATGTGAGTATGAGACGTGGTCAGTGATTTCTCGTATATATTATTCCCCTCTTTTACAGATGTAGGGATTGTTTCTTGTTTTGCATTTTGATATTATGTCATGGTGACGGGAAATAGCAATGTGTGCATTTTTGGTTCTAAACTATGGACTTTGTTAGTGTTTGTTTTGTGGGAATTTGAACCTTCGCCATGTTTTGTGTAATGGACTTTATTCTTGTATGCAGGCAGAAGATTATGGGGTTTTCCTAGATTTGCTGGTGACTGTGCCAGTGGTATTAAGAAGTACCCTCCAGGAACAATATCAGAGCAGAAGAGTGATATCACTGATTCTTGCTCTCAGATGATCCTACAGCTTCATAACGTCTATGATCCAAACAAGGTTAGTACTTAGTAGCCTAGTGTATGCAGGGTTCATACAAATTGAATGTTGAGGTTGCATCCTTATGTCAATCTTTTTCCAACAGATAAATGTCAGGATTAAAATTGTTTCCGGATCACCTTGTGGAGCAGTGGCTGCAGAAGCCAAGAAAGCACAAGCCAATTGGGTTGTATTAGACAAGTAATAATCTCTCTGGCCTTTTCCTCATTGAGAAGCATGCTATTGTAACCATGGAACTTGATGATATCTCCATTTTTGGTTTATTGTTTTGTTGTTTATCTGAAATTATAATTGAGTTTGTGTTGTTGGCTTTTGGTGTTGCCTTCTTTACAGGCAGCTCAAGCATGAGGAAAAGCGATGCATGGAAGAACTGCAGTGTAACATTGTGGTTATGAAGCGTTCTCAACCGAAAGTACTGCGGTTGAATTTGATTGGACCACAGAAGAAGGATGTTGAAGAAGCAGGTCCATCACCTTCTGAGAAAGATGACATGCCTGAAAACCGAAGCAAAATAAAGCTTGATTCCTTAAATTCTATCAAAGGACCAGCTGTAACTCCAACTAGCAGCCCTGAGCTAGGGACACCATTCACTGCAACCGAAGCTGGTGCTTCATCAGTTTCAAGCTCTGATCCAGGAACTTCACCATTCTTCATCTCAGAGATGAATGGTGAGTCCAAAAAAGAGGAAACTATCATGGAAAGTCAAGAACTTGGTGATACAAATTCGGACACAGAAAGTGAAAGTCTGTCCACATCTTCAGCAAGCATGAGATACCAGCCATGGATCACAGAATTGCTTTTACATCAACAATCATCACAACACAATGAAGAGAGATCAGAGATATCTCATGGTATGCCTCAGGCATCTACAACCAGAGCTTTCCTAGAAAAGTATTCTAGGCTTGATAGGGGAGCTGGGTTTGAAATCTCAACCTATAGAAATGACTTGGATTTCAGTGGAAATTTAAGAGAAGCAATAGCATTATCTGGAAATGCCCCACCTGGTCCTCCTCCATTATGTTCAATATGTCAACACAAGGCACCTGTTTTTGGAAAACCTCCAAGGTGGTTCAGCTATGCTGAATTAGAACTCGCTACTGGTGGATTTTCACAGGCCAACTTCTTGGCCGAAGGAGGGTTTGGATCTGTTCACAGAGGGGTTCTACCAGAAGGACAAGTCATTGCTGTCAAGCAACATAAATTGGCTAGCTCTCAGGGTGATCTCGAATTTTGCTCAGAGGTGGAAGTCCTGAGCTGTGCTCAACACCGAAATGTTGTTATGCTCATTGGGTTCTGTATAGAAGACAAGCGAAGGCTACTGGTTTATGAGTATATATGCAATGGATCATTGGATTCACATTTATATGGTGATTTCTCTTGCTCGAATACCAAATTATCTCATATGATATAAGTATATTTTGAATTGGCTTGAACTTAAGAAAACATTCAGCATGCAATGTTGATATATAGTCCATAAACTGTCAAGTTCGTGAGTATTTATCAAATTTCTCAGTGCCATTAAACAATTGGAAAATGGTATTATTAGATAATTTAAAATCACTTTTTTGGTTTATAAGTGGATATGCCAACTAAGATGATATTTTTGGTTTTTAAAGGTTATATTGCATATCATGCTAACATCATGATATTTTCATGTTACATTCAGTGATCTGAACATGGTGACTTGATTGTAAATTGATTTAATACTTTGAAGTATTTCAGGGCGAAAACGGGATACATTAGAATGGTCTGCACGGCAAAAAATTGCTGTCGGAGCTGCTCGCGGGTTACGATATCTTCATGAAGAGTGCAGAGTGGGTTGTATTATCCACCGTGACATGAGGCCCAACAACATTCTCATAACTCATGATTTTGAACCTCTGGTAGGTTACCTCTTTGTTTCCTTTGTTCAACACCGTCTAATAGTTTACATATTCATCTCTCCATAGTTATTTTTTTACCCCCAAATTTCTGTTCATTACTTAAAAAGATGCACTTAACCAATGAAAAGATTTTTCAGTTTCCTACAGATCACAATCTGAAGTGTGTTTTGAGTTGCACCAAATGTGTGCTTCATTTCCTAACAGTAATGTAATTGTGTTAAATTTTGTTACTTAAGGTTGGTGATTTTGGACTGGCAAGGTGGCAACCTGATGGAGACACAGGTGTGGAAACTAGAGTGATTGGAACATTTGGGTAAGTGCTGTATTTGGATCAGTTTCATTGTTAAATTTATATGCAATATGAGACTGCAACTAAGCTATGCCGTTTGTGTGTAGGTATTTGGCTCCTGAATATGCTCAAAGTGGCCAAATCACTGAAAAAGCTGATGTTTATTCCTTTGGGGTGGTATTAGTAGAGCTTGTTACAGGGAGAAAAGCTGTGGATCTCACTCGGCCCAAGGGGCAGCAGTGCCTTACTGAGTGGGTAAGTTAGTTGAGAACATCTAACTTGTTATGTTATTGGATTGTGTTATGTTTGCACCATTTCAAGAGTAAATAGTAACATTCAGGAGAAACATGACACTCGAATTGAAAAACAGAAAAAGTTGAATTTCTTTGGTGCTTGTTTATGCCTATAGCTTTGCCTAATGTATAAACATTTGGGTATTAAACAGGCACGACCACTGTTAGAAGAATATGCTATTGAGGAACTGATTGATCCAAGGCTTGGTAACCACTATTCAGAACACGAGGTCTATTGCATGCTGCATGCTGCATCATTATGCATTCAGCGAGATCCTCAATATAGACCACGCATGTCACAGGTAAAGGAAGTTTTGAACCCTTCCTGTTTTTTTTTTGCAAACTTTGCTTGCTCCACAGAACTCACAATTGCATATTTCTTAGAATTTGATCGTGTTAAACGGTTCTGTAGGAAAAGACTAATTGCATGTCTTGCCCAAGTACTTAAAATTGCTCCACTTTCCACTCAAGTAATGTGTGATATTTAAATAATTTGTTGCAATTGCCATTAAAAACTAAGTTTAATGGCTTCTCTTGGGTAACACTTTTTGGTGACAATAATTTCTTTTAATAATATTATATGCTCATTGCTGAAATAGTAAAATACTAAAGGGCTTAGTAGTTTGGACATGTTGCTGTATTCATAAACAACCTAACCGTTTTGGCATTCTTGTGGTTGTTTATTCAAGGTTCTCCGAATACTAGAGGGTGATATGGTGATGGACACAAATTACATGTCGACTCCGGGTTATGATGCGGGAAACCGGAGTGGTCGACTTTGGTCAGAGCCATTACAAAGGCAGCATCCATACAGTGGTCCCCTGTTAGAAGAGTCTCTGGAGTCCTTCAGTGGGAAGCTATCCCTTGACAAGTACAAGCCTTCCTATTGGGGAGATAGGGACAAGGCTAGGAGGACTTCATGTGAAGATGACATTTGAAGTGATTGATGATGAAAATTGCATTATAAAATATGTTTGTTGCCCATCTATTTTGTTGTTTACTTATTCGTTGTTTGTGCAATGGGATCTAATTTTGCATCTGTATAGCAGAGTGAAAGTAGGATAGGTTAGTATAGAAAAGCTTTGAAAAATTTTCAGGAAATCATGTAAACTAGTGCCCAAATGACCTTGACAGATTTAAGTGCTGTCTATGTATGGTCTTCACTCTTCAACCCTCTCTCTCTCTCTCTCTCTGATCTATTACATGGTCAAGGACTATCATGATTTTAATCAATCTTTACCTCCAGATAATACATAACTGAATTTTATCAACTTTTTCATTAATTAAAAATCTAAGATATATATCACTTGAAGATTAATCAGAATCAGACATATGATAGTCTTACATGATATAATAATTTTTTATCTTCTTTCCTCTTGTTTCATTGGTTGTTTGTGCATAGACATGCATGCATGGAGAAGTGAACAAACATGGGCTGTGATTGTCATCTGAACTAGGAATCGGGACAATGAGAGCGCCATATCAGTACTTCAAGCCTTATGTTATTTTTTTATTCGAATTTTTAACTTTGTGAAGCATGTAAAATCAAGACACCTTGGTTGGCTGATTATGACAACGTTATTTTTCTTGCACCTTGACTTTTGTAGCATGTAAAACAAAATTTATTTGTTGGCTGATGGTGACATGGCTGTGATGTTCAGACATAAAAGGATCAAGAGACATGTCAAGTGGCTTGTTTCCTGGTTATGTATTGGCAAGTCATAAACAAAGAGACTCCACACCTTATCCCGAGGGCGACTCTGTCTGAATCTTGTCCATATATCTTACTAATAATCAACATCAGCAAAAAAACCTCTCCAGAACTCACAGCTTTGATTCTTCCAATATTGTTGTGTAAGTTTCAAAAAATTTCATGCAAACTTTTTATGTCAGGGCCCAAAACTACATATGACAGTAGGACTATGAGTGTTCACACTATGCTATATTATTTTCAACTTTGCAAGTCTGCATCGCTGACAAATATTAGTGAATATGGTAACGAAGGCAATGCAATACATAGATCTATATAATTAGATCAGATGTTATGAGCAGCCATAAGGTCATGCAGTATTTACAGGCTTGACAAAAATATTAAATATAATTATAGCCTTCAGCATAGAGTATTATGACACAATTATTTAGCATAATCTCATTTGATAATGAAAGGATGCACTGTGCATGGGGTTGATGTCCTTCAAAATAACTTCTTAGTCTAATAATCCAAACAAGAACATTAATATAAGAGATTATGCTTTTTAAGTTTGAAAACATTACTTTTGGTGAGACTTGGGTTTTCTTACTCAAAAAAGATAACGAAAATACTCCTTCCTTCCGTTTAAAAAAGATTAATATTTAATGTTTTTATAATAAATTAAGAAGAAAAATAAATAAATAATTTATTAAAATATTGTTTGTATTACAAGTTGAATTATTATTTAAAATATTTTCATTATAACTAAATACTTTTTCATACTTAAAAGATTTTAATAATAAATACTGTAAATTTTTTAGGTGTTTCATTTCTCTTCAAAATCTTTTATTGTAGGTACCAGATTGTTTTGGGCCGATCCTCAAACTCAAAACCCCTCATATTCAAGCGCTCTTGTTATATATTTCTACTCCCTCTCCTATTTTTATTGTTTATTTTTGCAAAAATACTCCTAACGTAAATAAGCTTTTGTCGCATATCTTAACAAGACTTTGTTAAGATATATAACCAAAAAATCGTGCGAGCAAGTTTGGTAATGATTATAATACGTGAAAAAAGTTATTTCCATAAAAATGATCTAGATTTTTTTTTTTACAGCAAAAATTATTTAGAATTTTTTTTCACTCTTATTTTGTATTGCTGATAAAAATCAGATTATATTATTAGATTATTTCTGTTACAAAGAAAAAAAAACTTTTGTTAAGAATAAGAAATTACTTATTATTTAAAATTTCAAAGCTTATGATTAAAAGTTCATAGTTTTTTTTTTAGTTTCTTACTTTATCTCTAATAATTAATTATTTTATTTACAAAAACTAAGTGCTACGAATAACTTTGAACCTCTTTCATGTAATTTTACTGAAGAAGTTGATTCTTCTATAAAATCTAAACGAAATAAATTATTGTATTCCTCCACATCGCATCATAAAGCTTGTTTCTTATAGTCAGCTAAAATATGTTTTTTTTTCGCAACTAATTCAAATCTCAAACGTAACTATTTCATGGAAAAAAAATTGATAGTGGAAAAAAGGTGGATTTCACGGTGCATAATATCTTTTTTTGTTCACGTTCTTATTAAATAAATATATTATCAAGTTTTTAAAGACGATCATATTTATTAAAAAAATAAAATAAAATAAAATTATTTTAAAATATTTCTTAAAATTTTAAATTATAATCATTTTAAAAAAATAATTTTGATCTCCCATTAAATTTTTAGTTTTGACCGTTGATGATATTAACATCGATTAGTACCGCAACAATAGTTAATTTATGGCTAAGTAAAGAGTAGGGTTATTAACGGTCAACAAAAACAATTTAACAGCAGAAGAATTAAAATTATGAATTTTAAAAAATAAAAATTTAAAAATTATAATTTAGCCAAAAAGTAATGGGATTTTTTTAACGGTGGATATGACCCAGTATCTCCAGGTAAAGTCCCTTTGTTTTGGGCCTTTTGGCGCCAATTGAATGTTGGAAGCAGAAAGTAATAGAAAACCCTTCTCTGAGCAACAAATTTGAAAAACCTGACTCCGTTGTTACGAATCGTTATCAATGGCTTCAAGCTCGGCGGCGGAAGGAGGATCAACGGACGATTACGAATCCTTGATTGCAACCACTGACGTTGAGCTTCTGAAGCGAGCATGGCGCAACGAGAAGGCGGCTCCCGAGATTCTCCGCTACGAATCTCATTTGATTTCCCGCGTCAAAGAACAGATTCAACTCATGGTGTGTATCGTAGCTTCTCACACCTCAAACCCTAACTAACAACTCCTAATTATTTTTCTATTTTTGTTTGTGCAGGAAGAAACTGTGGAGGAGAAATCCACTGGTGGTAATGATCCTCTTTCAGTGTCTCTCTATCAGATGGACTTGGATAGAACCCTCTTTCTGTTAAGATCCTATCTCAGAATTCGCATCCAGAAGGTAATCACCAAAGCAAAATTCCGTTGTCATGCATGTTAAGTCTGAATTGCTTCATTAGGTAAGAAATTGCGGTCGCTCTTTCTTTGAGATTATTCACATTGTGGATAATTATACGACCAAGCTTTTTAAAAGTGGTCCGCAACTTTAAGGTTTTTAGGGTGTCTGGGTATGTAGTAGTTGCTGAACTGTTTGAAGACTAACCAAGTTGGGAATTGACTTGACTAATTGCTCTGTTCTTTAGATTGCTTTTGTTTGTTTTATTTTGTAGCTGTGTTTTTATTGTAGATTGAAAAGTACGTGTTCCACATCCTAAAAACTGAAGAACTTTGGAACAGGCTATCTAAATACGAGAAAGAATTTGCCACAACGTAAGGCCATCCTTTACATTTTTTGTTTTCTGACTAACAATGTGTCTTAACTGATAGCATTAAAGCATACTTGTTTGGTTTTTGAATCTGATTTTCTGGTTGCAGGTGTGCAAATAACCTAAATCAACATCTGGAGGAGAGTGTTCTCTCGAAGTTGCCTGAAAATTATCAGTCTGTTCTGAGGCAATCTCTAATAAGTGAAGAGGATGACATGGGTAATTTATCATCCTTAGAAGTTAGAAGACAATTTAGGTTATGTTTTTTCATTATTTCTTCTGGACCATTGTCTGTGTCTGGCTAATCAAATTTGCTTTGCCTGAAAATTACCAGCCTGTTTTGAGATAAAGTTTCTTACCTTGTTAGTATTTTGGTAAGTAGCATGAAACAATTACATTTCTTGGATTCAAGAGTCTGAAGGCCAATCAGTCTGCAGCTTTTCTTGTAGTTTCCAGCTTTCTAAATAAGATTTTGGGTGCTAATCTTCATATATTTGAGCGAAGTAGTTTTTGAAGTTAGTCAACCCCTTGGACAGTGCACCCTTCCACTATTTGTTAGAATATATGGAATATCCAAACATATCTCATCATATTTTAGATTATCTTTTAGGAATAGTTTCCATTATTCCTCGTTGTCTCAAGGTTTTATGAACATATCAAACACATCAACACATTGTAACACATCTCAGTTAATGTCAATTAGCGTTTCATTTTTTTTCATTTCTCTTCCTCTATGTCTAAAACCTCATAATTTCAACGATTAAATTAAATGACATTGAATAATTGTGCAGTAACACTATATATGCTGATGGCTACGATGCTATTTTTTTTAGCCAGTAAATACTTCACACGATCTTATAACTGCCCTTGATTTCACATATTCTTATAACGAATACCAGAAGGCCGCTTAACCATGCTTAAGTTTACTTTTTTTATATTGTAAACTATGGAAACCAACAAAGATGAAAAGAGAAAGGGTGTGTTTTTCTGTTTTCACACGTCAAATTAATTTTTTAGTTTAATTTTGATCACTTTGTTTTATTAGCTATCTTATCAACATTGAATGGTATTTCAGTAACGATTACTATTGTATATTTTTCTTTGGTAAAAAATTACACACGTATATATTAATAATAATAATAATTTTATATCCTACTGAATCAGGGGGGCTTTACGTAAAAGGTAAGGCTGATAACTTACTACCTTGCGACTTGGAAGTCACGACTTGGTAGCAGCCTGATACATTGGGCTCCCTTTAATTTTATATCCTTCTGTGCATCCCAATTATTGTGGATTCTTTTCGGTGAAGAACCATGTTAGAGTTAGAGGGGCCTTTCCTTCATTTTCCCCATTTGTAGTATGTTTTCTCTTTTGATAACTTAACTCGTCATTGTTTTTGTGTCGGGTTTACTTCAAATCATACTGTCTTTTAATCTTATATATATGTTATTTCCTTGCGGTGTCTCCCGACATAGATGAACTATCTGTTGTAACAATTATTTTGTTTGTATATTTCAGTCCCAGAACCACAACTAGACACATTTGTTTTGTGTAGAAGTAAAGAGTATCTCACGGGAATTCAACTTGAAGATGGACCTGTGGATGACAGGCAATTCTCTTATTCTTGGATAAATTATTCTCCTCTGTTTTGAAAAGGGTTAAAAAATAGTTCAATTGATTATTCTCGCAGGTCGAAGCTGTTTGAGATGGAGCCAGGTGTCCTCCACTTCATATGTTACAAATCGATCAAGGCACTTGTAGAGAGTGGCAAAATTGATCTGCTCTGATAAGCTTACATTACAGTTTGGATGATTCTTGTGAAATATCTGCTACTGTTTATTCCCAAGTTTTTTTCTCCTTTTCAATTCCGGTGTATGGAGTTGATTCAAGTTGTCAAGGAAAGCAATTCCGAACTTGTAGAGGTACAAAATCTTCACATGATAGTGTCACGAGAAAATTCAACATGAAATATTTTTTTTAATTAAATTTTTTTTAATGAACATGTGTTTAGAACTTACTCCGGTTTTTTGGGTATAAGAAAAAAAAACATTTTTTTTCTCAAACACAAGTAAATTTTAATTAATTTCATCTTATTTAATAATATTATCTCTTAAATATCTTTAATTCAATTGAAGTTGTATTTCTATGACCTCTTTCTATTTTTAATATTAAGTTTCGATAAAAAATAATTTTAAAAATTTAAATAAAATTAATATAATTAAATAATATTTAACTTTTTTAATAAGTGTAAAAATAATTTTTTTAACTTGTAATTTAGACCAATACAACTAGATAAATCTGTTAGATCACATTATAAGCAATTCGACAATAATGATTGACTATGAAATTTTATTCAAATCTTTATTATGTTGATGTTGAAAAAACCTATTCTATTATGGACTAAGAAACTTTATCCAACAAACAATTTTATTTTCTAAAGTTTTAAAGTCAACAACTGTTATTCAGAACTAATCATTTTGTTGTAAAAAGAAAATTTAGTTTCAAGTTAAAACGAATTTTCAAAGTGCATAATTTTATGAGGAAAAGACAGTACAATTAAGCATCTAAAACAGAGAAGTGTAGTTTGCCCTCTGAAAACAGTTCATCTTTTCGCTGGATGTTTACATATAGTGTACACTTAGACAGAAGATTAACTACGTGTAAAATATAATTAATTTTATTGTATAAATAATTTTAATTATATAAAATTATCATAATTAATATTAATCATATGTGACTAAATATATGATTAATTTTAATTCATAAATAATTAATAATGTTAAAAATTATTAATTATCACACATGATTAATTACATATATAAATGCAGTTATATTTATCTGATTAAAAAAAAAAAATATGGACGTATCAATTATTGATATGTAATTAATAATATAAAAAGGTATTAAAATGTTTAATAAAAAGAAATCACATAAAAATAAAATTAATCATATTTATAGCCACAATCACATGCAAGTGTACATTTTTTTAGTGGATAAATATCATTCCTCTTTGCGCTTAAAAAGATATACTGCTAATGTGGTTTATCGGAAAACCAAATTATCCGGAAACTGTCTAACTCCCATCTCCAATTTCTGTTAACGCTTCCTCATCTTAGACCTTGCGTATCTAGAGAGCACGGGTGAGAAGAAAAAAAGTTAGAAGATGAAATATCCAATTATAGCAAAATAAAAATAATTAGAACCCATTGGGTTAGAAGGTACTCTATGTGCATGCCACCCCGATCTGACGATGGCAGCAAGCTTCCCTGAAGCTCCTCCACGACTTTTGCAGCTTGATCAATTTCCTGTCAAAAGAAGAAAGGTTGATAATATAATCAATAAATGATTAAAAATTCAGGACAATGTTATTTCACAGACTTAGTATGCTTAACTATACTTTGGTGGCATAGCAATGAAGAGGGTAGGAGGTGTATGTGAGGTAATTACAGTCAATAGAGAAGGTTTGATAATATCTTCTTTTTAAAAAAATAAAAAAAACTAAATGCCAACCAGCAAAGCAATAAAAGAGAAAATGACCTAAAAATAACAACATTGTCCCACCCAGTGGTATGCCTATGCCATGATGTTCTCATATTTCTAAAGAGTCAACTGTTCAGGAATTATGAGAAAATAGAAGCATGGCACAAGGTTGCCCAATGAGAATTTGTGTGCCCTTAGTGAAGTTCCTCTCCATCAGATTTAGTTCTACTAGGCATTTATAGACGGCTGACGATGTACAGCTATAGTTTGTAGACGGTTTTCTTACCTTAAACAAACACATGGAATTAGGTTTTCAAAATGGGCCAAAATTGATGACATGAACAATCAGTGATTATATACAGAAAAGTATAGTTTCTATACAAAGAACTCAGCACATGACTCAAAAGAAAAGAAAATTGTGCAGTAACAGATCTTGTGAAAAAGGTAGGATCAAAAAATTTTATGTGGTAACCCTCGTTACTACAGGTTTAATCTATCATTGCCTCACCTCCCCTTCCTCCGCCCTCCTTTTTTTATCCTTTCAACATCCACACACAATATATGAGCCTAATATTTTATAGCAATGACACGTATAATTTCCTGCTAGAAGTTAGAATGGTGACTTACCTCAAAATCAGCAAATGCAACAGGCATTCCTCCTCTAGAGCGCATTTTGACCAAGTTGAATCCAGGATATCTAGAAAAATGGATTAAAGAAATTTAGTTATATGATCAAACCAAGTAAATGAAGAACATTGCAGGATCCAGATATAACAAGAATTAGCATGTTCAGCACTGCTCCAATCTGAGTACGAGAGGCCTTTTGCAGATTCATCAACAAGAGAGAAGGAGAAACTCACACAGAAAAGGCCTGCTTCAATTCATCTTCAGTGCAATTTGGACCAAGATTTGCGATAAAGAGAGTGGAACACAGTCCTCCGGCACCACCCTTTTCATGTTGCTCCTGCAGCCAATTTGAAAGGATTGTAATACAGAAGTTCTTAATGGGAAAAGGAAGCAACACCTTTTACAAACTACACAAAATTTCATCTGCTTGTTGAAACACAGAAGGAAATGACATGAATTCTATGTGCTGCATTTAAAGCAGAAGAAAATATTGGATGGTTCCTACAGAAGCAGTAGTACACTGAAGAGTTGCAACTTATTTCTGATTTTCACTTGAACTTACCACAGGTACAGCATTGTCAGAACCAACAGCTGTTTCATCACTGCAAACAAGCAGAGAATATTATAGACTTAGTAAACCCATAAAATATTCAAAGTACTGTATAATTTTATCATTCATTGTTATTTTGAGTAAACAATTTACAAAATTTTGAACTTCTGAGCTAAATCGTATTAAAATTTATTGTACTCTCAACCTGGTCATGATTGCTAAATCACCATGGTTGCCGTCACTTTCTGATGGTTCATCAGGGTCACTGTCACCTAAATGTGAAAGATGTGCAGGTGAGACACAGAAACAAGAAGAGCAAGAATATGAAACCTAATTTCCTTGTGCTGCTCGTCTCCCTTTTTCCCATTTAAATCTGAAAGAAAATGACAAGTAGCCATGGATGCATACAAAAAAATAGCAGCAAGCTAGATGATAGTCATATGAGAATACACAGATTACCATCATCACTTGATGACCCCTGAACATGAGGCTCCCCTTTGGACCTTTTATCTATAACGACGTAGGCGCCACCACCTGTGCAAAATAAAAGTCCAGTAATCATCATAAAAAGGCAGTAAAAACATAAAAGAGAAAATATGTATATGGTATATAGTTTGAGATTTTGCATACCTAAATATAAATAATAATAATAAAAAAATATATATATATACCTGGTTTCCGCTTCCTCCTAGAGTTAGACCTGGCAAGTTCAATATGTAAAACAGATCCAGTTTGAGGATCAAATTTGACACCCTGATGACGAAGATGAAGATGAAGATGAAGATGAAGATGAAGGAGAAAAGGAATTAGATAGAAGACGAATTTGTATAAATTGTCAAGTGTAGGTACTGACATTCAAGGCGTGGAGCGCTGCCATTGCCGATTGGTGGTTGAAAAAGGTGGCGAATGCAACAACCTGCAAAGGAAAGAGGAAATTGAAAATTGAACGAATAAAAAAAAGTTGAAAAGTGATTGAATAGAAAAAAGACCTGATTGGCGCGGCCAGTGTACTTGAGTTGGCATGAGTCGAAGCCGGGACGGCGGCGGAAGAGGTTGTGAATCTCACGCGCCTTGACGTCGTCTGGGAGGCCGGAGACGAAGAGCGTATTGATGTTGCTCCGCTCATCAAACAGATAGTATGGGTCCAACGCCGCTTCAGCCATCTCCCAATACCATCACAAACCAAACTAAACCAACTTCTCTCCTTTACTTACTTACTTGCATCACAATTTCATTTTCATTAATTAGGAAATAAAGTATGTATCCAATCAACATTTTATCTATTCAAATCATTTCAATCTTTCAGTCAAATAAATTAGCAATTACAATTACATTTTTTACTGTCAATATATTTATGTATTCAATTATATAATGATTACATAAAAATTTCAAAATTTTAAAAAAATTTAATCCTATAAAATAAAGTGTATTTTTTTTTTCAATTTTATTATGTTTTAATCTTTTAAAGATTTAAATTTTTTTATTTTATTTTGTATTTTTATATAATAATCCTAAATCCTAATAATATTAAATAATGGTATAACAATAATATTTACAATTTATTAATTTGACACATTTTTATGAAATCTACAAAATAATTTTATGTAATTTATTTTTTTATAAATTATATTTTAAATATTTTATTAATTAATTTAATGTTATCAATTATTTTAAATAGATAAAAATTTAAAAATATAATTTATTAAAAAAATTATATATAATTATTTTGTCTAATTCTTTAACGATATGGTAAAAAGTTAATAACTAATAGTACTATTATGTTATTATTTAACATTTTTATTTAAAATATAAACTAAAATAAAAAATATATATTTAAAAGATTAAAATTAAAAATAATTTTTTTTAAAAGATTAAAATAAAAAATCTCATATATTATAAAGATTGAAATATTTTTTAAATATTTAATTAAATAATAATTAAAATTATTTAAATCAAATAAATTAAATGTGATTTTTCTCCTTCACTTTAGATAAGGAAAATATTTATTTTTGTAAAAATAAAAAATATTTATACATAATTTTATTTTTTTCTCATTTTAAAAAAATGTGAAGGAAGGTTAGGTTTTTTTTAAATGATTTATATTTTTCTTTCATTTAAAGGTTATGATGAGTGTATTTTTTTCATTACAAAAATTGTTTCTTCTACCTAGTATAGTCACAATTTCAATTTTATTTATATTGAAATAATTTAATAACATTTTAATCAATTAAAATTTAAAATGGATGATTACTTTTGAATTAAAATAGTACGTTTAATTATTTTTGTAAATAATTTATTTTGAAATGAAAGTAGTCATAATAAAATTAAATAATATGGAATATTTATGTATTTGTGATCATAATTATATTATTTAAATTTTTGGAATTAATTTGATATGGAATTTACATTTCTTATAGAATGTTCATTTAATTTTTTATATATTAAATTGTTCACATAGCATTAATAACATCTTTTAAAACTTTCAATATAAAAAATACATTTATAAAAAATGTAAATAATTAAAATTAATAAATTTAAAATTACTAATTTGATCACAGTTACTCTTAATTTCAAAATAACATTTATAATATTTTAAAAAGTTTAAAATTTTAAGAGAGCATTTATAATAATTTTTAAAAATTAAAATTATTAATTTAAATATAATCATTTGATCCTAACCATTCTCAATTTAAAAAAAATTATAATATCTTTTGAAAGTTTAAAATTTCAATAAAACATTTATGATCATTTTAAATAATTAAAATAAGTAAATTTAAAAATTCAGTTAATCCGTAATATTTGTAATATGTGTTTAGAAGTTTTAATTTTAAAAAATATTTATAATAATTTTAAATAATTAAAATTAATAAATTTAAATTAATTTATTTAATCTCAATTATTCTAAGTTCCAAAAATTATTTATAACATTCTTAAAAAATTTAAATCCTAGAAAAGTATTTATATCAATGTTAAATAATTAATGTTAATAAGTTTAAATTACTAATTTAACTCTTACTATTTCTATTTTTAATAAAATATTTATAACATATTTGAAAGTTTAAAGTAAAAGAATGTGATAATGATACTTAAATTTCTTAGAATGTTAATTAATATTACAGAATCAGTTAGAAGAACTTTCCCATATCATATATTTTAAGAAACAATTTAAAATCTTAATAAATAAAAAATTTATATCATATTTTTAAGAAAGAGAAAAAAATGTTATATATTAATAATATAAAATAATTTTATACAATTATTTGACATAAATGATCACGTATGTAAGTGATAATTTTTATAACAATTACTTTAAAAGTCATATACATAATAAATTATAATTAAATAATAATATAAAATTCTTTCAAATTATTAATACATAATCATTAAAAATTTTAAGAAACCATTCAAAATCTTAATAAATCAATTATGTGAGAAGGAATTATTGATCAATCATTTGCTAATAATCAATTTACTCTATTTTTTTCTAAGTAATTATTACCGGAAACACATTTTATATGTTGAATTTTAATAAGAACATCATAAAATCAATGCAAAAGAATTTATTTTATCATATTTTAAGAAACAATTCAAAATCTTAATGAATCAGAAGTGTATCTCATGTTTTAAGAAACAACTCAAAAACTTTATAAATTAATAACTTAAGAAGGCATTATTGATCAATCATTTATTAATAATCCTTTTACTCTATTTTTTAAGTGGTTTTTTTATTTATCAAAATAACAACTTTTATATTGAATCTTTATAAAACAAAAGAATATTACTGTACTACTTAACTTTCTTAGAATATTGATTAGAATATTATAGAACCAAAAGAACTTTCCCAATTCATATTTTAAGAAACAATTAAAAATCTGAAGAAATCAATCTTATTGCTGAAATGGAAAGAAACAACAGCCATTTTATCTTCTAACCCTTTAAGAGGCGTTTGTCTGTCCATGTGTAAATATGCAGCTCAGTAACGTCTCCTCAGTCGTATGCAGTGATTAATGCAACCCATTAACATATATATTATACCAAATCTAGCTTCAGAATGAGCCAAAAAAATGTTGTTTCAGTGACTAAACAACTTTTTTTTATATATTTAAACTTAATTATACTTTTAATCATAAAATTTAGAGTAAATATATTTTTGACCCCAAATTAAAAAAAAAAAACAGTCCTTTGAATTTTTTTAAAAAAAGTTTTAGTCTCTAAAGTTAACGAGACTAACGAAAGTGATAAAAAGTGGAAATAGTGTAAATAGTATTATTGGCAATGCAATTCTCCATATCTTCAATATATCTGTCCAAAAAACAAACTTAACATTCTTCAAGTTATTCATTAACAAATATTCTGGTTTTGAAGTAAGCGTATGGATCACTAATGGCGTCTCCATTTGAGGAGTTCTTCCCTTAACACTCAGTTTCTGAGATTGAAATTTTTTATAAACTACTAATCATATATATCAGCGCATGGTTTTTACAGTATATGTCGTTATATGAGACTTTATTTTCATTGAAAGTCTAATTATCTTTCGTTGTTTTCTTTACTCATTAGCTTTTGTTCACATGACTTTTGCAAAATAATACATAATTCATAGAATAATAATAATATATATACATTGTTGGACGTGATCCATTGTTATACATTAAATATTCTATCAACATGCTTTTTCTAAATTTATCACGTTATATATATCATATTTACACTCTTTTTAATTATATTTTTGTATACATAAAATTTAAAATAAAAACTTTGAATTCAATTTTATTTGAAAACTAATATAATATTGACATTTACCTTTTGATTGGATAAATAAAAGTATATTTTTGTTTGAATATTATTTTAAAGAATAAAAATGAGAAATTAAAAGTGTTGTCTTGCAGCGTGGTATTGAAGACGAGGCCACAGAATCCAACGTGAGATTTTCCCTCCCAAACTCTCAAACCAAAGCCACAGAAGACAAGACTAGTTAGAACAGAAGAAGAAAAAAGGGCAAAATAAAAAATGATGTAAGTACAATACAAAATACAAAATAGATTCATCCATTCATCCAAGTGACTGACAGAGTCACCTTCCAAAAAATATAACAATAAACCGCAAAAACGAACCAAATCTAACCTTTTTTTTTTTTTTTTTTTTTCCGAATTCAGAAAAAGTAGAAAAGAAAGAAGAGTGAGTTAAGCAGCACCAGCCAAAGCCTCTTCCCCCAAGAACAAATCCTCCGTCCTCCTGAAGGCTGCGTGTGCCACCACCACCGCCACCCCGACGGTCACCGCCACGAGAATGTTGGCGGTGGCGTCGGTGAGCAGCAGCAGCGCCACGGTGAGGACCGCCATGACGAGCAGCACGAGGCGGTCGTCGACGAGATGACCGAGCAGCAGGAGCGGGTCATCGCGGAGGAAGTAGAGAAAGAGCCAGGCCACCATGAGGACCAGGAACACTATCAGCGATATCGGATGCCACAAGAGACTCAGAAACAGTATCAGCAGCGCCACCATTGCGTAGTTCATGCGGAAATACGACACGTTAATCCGAATCCTCGATAATGCCTCCGCCGCGCCACCGCACGGGACTTTCAGCGACCTCAGGTTCAGCATCGCCTTCCACGGCCGCCGTGTCCCCAGCCCCGCTTTGATCCTCTGCTTCGCGCGTGAGATGTACTCCAGGTTCGGAGGCCCTGAGGTTGGAATCGTGCCGTAGGTTGTTGTCATCTTTCAATTCACAGTTTTTTCTTTTTTTCTTTTTTTCTTTTTATTTCTTACTTCTTATTCTTATGACTAGTTATAACTCTGAGTGAATAGAGAAGAGGGGAATGAGTTTGATAATTATAGGGGGAGTTGGGGCCTACTGATTTGTTACTTTGTTTATGTTTATGTTTATGTTTTTTTTATTTTTTTATTTTTATGGGTGAATTATTATGTATCATTTTGATGTGAGTCGGGTCGGGGGTTGATGCTAATTTGAGTTTGGTTTCAGCTTCTATATTTACTTTTCTTTCTGCGTGAGTCCAACTTTTCTGATTGGCAAGAGGGATGGAGGATGATGTAGTTTCCAAATGAGTCAAGACATTCCTGACAAGTTTCTTTCTTCTTTTTTTTTTCAAATTTGGAAGGAGGCTGGTGTTGCTTTCTTCCTTGGTTGTAATGTCCAACCTATTTCGAAATGTGAGGTGAGAAATCTAATCTTGCTCTTCAATAGTTACTTAGAGAGATATTTATGGCCCACTGGGTCTATGAATTGTTACAGACACATGGTTCTGATATTATCAAGTATTCTTTCACAGAGATCCTTAAGAGAGGCCATGCATTGGAGCTTCAAAGCCATGCATTTCGGTGTGCCTTACGTTTAAGGAAGTTAGGGGTTAACATACTCTAGTCTCTATATACTATAAAGTCAAGCACGTTCATCTCCATATACTGAAGGTTAGCCGTTTCATTTATGCTCGTTATTATAAATTTTGTATAGCAGAAATCATGCTAAATAAACATTTTGTATCATACTAACCATGAAAAAAAAAATGTCCTCAAAAACAGTGGCAAACAACAATCTGCTTAATTTGCAGAATGTAAAAATTTCCTTAACTTCAAAATTGTAGTTTAATGAAGATGATACATTTCATCTTTACTATTTTGGTCTCTTCTTTTAATGTAGCTTACAATTCTTTGGTACCATCTTAAATTCATGATCATAGGATGAGTTTCTTATTCATATAATTTAAAATGAGATTTTTATGAAGAAACATTTTTCTTATTTCTATCATAAAAATATTAAAATCGATTTAAACTAAATTTATCTTGCACCATCTTTTGTTTCATCCTTTGAATTAAGAAACGACACACAAAAAAATAATTAACGGTGGAACTATCATTTTCAACTGAGCAAACAGGTAGAAGAACAGAGGACGGATGATTTGAATTGATCTAAGTAGAGGTGAGAAACAATATCATATTCTTGGAGGGCAATTTTTTTCAAGACCATGTTGCATGTCAAACCAAGTTGTTGTTTTGTATTTGTAGCATTGCACATGACAGAGACTAAAGTCAAAAAGTGGCGAGGTCATTGGATACAAAAACTCAGCTATGCTTTATTTTATGAGTGGAAGGATCCCACACTTCCAACTAAGCTTGCAAAAGGATAATATTAAGTTGGATTATACAATAGATAATTCAGACCACACTACACCTTGTAGGGAGTAGGGACAGCAAATCATAACGCCACGACAAAGAAATAACGACTTAAAAAGGGTCCAGGCCAGCAAGTCCTGTGTGTGTCCACATTGGAATATCCGAGATAGTACTCAATCAATCTCTTTTATGTGTATTCAACGAAAAAAAGAAAACAACTCTTTTGTGATTTATTTTAGTTTTGTCAATTAAAGATATTTATTGCATCTAGTTTCGTTTTTCTTTCTTATTTCTTTTTGACAGAAACAAACTTCTTGATGGTAGCCGTTGTTTGTTTTAAATTTAAAAATACATAAATCAATTTTTAAACTTTTCAATAAAAAAACATAATTCCAATATCTGATTTAGATAAATTTATGCATGTATCTCAATCATGTTTTTCTGTCGTGGTTATTCAATAAAAGAGATGTCAAGGTTCTGCTCAAACCCAAAGAAAAAAGTACGGTGAAGCGATTAACTTATATAATAGATTGGGGTGTACGCCTGAAACCCATTTGACCAACGAGTATTATCCAGGTAATTAATCACTATATTGAGTTTTCTTTGCTACAAGTGTGCATTGTTGGTCTCTATGATCATCCCAACCATGCCTTTTTGCATCTTGGGTGATCAGATTAAGGGTTTGGATTCACCATTGGGTGGGCATCTGAATTGTGGCTAATATCAGTGAGAAGAAAGCTTTTGCAACCCCCCATCACGTGGATTGAAAATAACAACTTTAAGGGTAAAGCCACAACTGATTCTTCGTTGGTTCCTTATTCCAAGGGTAGCTCAAAGTCATCTAAGCCCCACTTGCAAAATGTTCTATACTTGGTAATTCATTTATATTTCTTTCCCCACTATGGCCTCCAGCAATGGAATGAGATAATGAAAACATCTTTTTATTTTGTTAATGTAGAAAAGGATTATGGGGATTGAAAAGAAAGAGATGAATCGTGCATTGTAGAAGTTATTTTTACCATTGCCTTAATTACACAATAGATTCCTACAACCATCTTTCTAGTTCAATATAGTTGTATTAGTTAAGGGGTTTAAGCAGCACAAGGTCAGCCATGCATTTATGATAACATGATCTTTTTACTAACTACCAAATGTTTTTCATAGCATAATCTAGCTATATTCTATCATGTGATGCCTCATAGTTTAATCATAAAGGTTTTCATCGAGCATTTTTGTTCCACTGTCTTGAGGTTAAGTAGAACAGCATGCACATACGTATGCACATAATCCAAATTGTGGAGAAATTCAAATTCATGCTCTCAACTTTGAGACTAATTTTTTTTTTCTTTATTTCTTGTAGCACCTGTATATTTGTGGGCTGCACCAAGTAGCTGCTAGAGTAAGGTACCATGTTCGAATGAGCTCAAGCAAATGGCTTTTTGGATTCAACTTATATATCATTTTCATTCTGAAACAAAACAAAACAGTATTATGTAGTGTTTATTTTAAGCTTTACTACTAAAGACATGGAACTTGAATTGCTGTTGACTTGTAATAATTTTTAGCACTGTATTGAAGAGAGTCAAAGATAATTTCTAATTCTTTTTGTCTCCTTCCTATTTGACAATTCCAGCCCCAAGAACAGGGCACTTTGCTATCATAAATAGTAAAACTCAATAGGTAATTACCAATATCTATTGTTGGATTTAGATTGGTACTACGAGAACCAAAAAATTATGCTTACATCAAAGAAGACAATAAGAAAGGAATGTGATTTCCACATCAAGAGCCAACAGAGCTACAAGGTGATATGTGCCAATTCCAGTTTTGACAACTATTCAAATGTGGCTGTTATGGCAATATTTGATATTATGGAGTAAGCAATAAGCATGGCTTAGCTTTTGAGCTGAGAAAGCATGCCACGAGACGTTGAGCGTTTGCCAAAACTTTGCCAAGCAAGTAGGCAATCACTACCTTCATTAATTATCACAATTATAGACGAATACTTGTCGAACTTTAATCAGTTAACAATGAGTGAATCATACTTTTTGGATACTATTTTGTGGAATCAGCAGCATTTAATAAACTATTTGAAATGGTATAAACACATTTATATTCCAATGTTGCTATATTTAAGACTTTATGCAATTAATTAGTTGTTTGTTCTCGTTTAATTCTTTTATAGCATAGAAATTTAAAAAACTACATATAACATATACTCCCGAACACCAATAACTCAACCCTGATCTAATTGAAATAAAAATAATAACAACGATTCTTAGAGTTCACAAATCTGAATTATCACCATTGAAATTAACGTCAACCATTTATACTTTCAGTTAGTTAACATTTTAGCACCAAATTATAAAAGATACCAAAAGATATGACGAGCCTAAAATGCAGGAAAAAAGAAGAGAGAACTTGAACAAAGCCACAAAGGATATCTATTATCACTAATTTCTTTTCCAATGTGAAGGAACAAAAAAGAACAAGCATAAGGTTCAAGCACAACACGTTTGTTCACTTATAAAAGATAAATTAAATTTTTATTATCATAACAAGTGATGAATAACTTAAAAAATTGGCTTTTCCTAACACCAGCAATTACGAGATCATGAAAAGACTATGGGGGAAACAAATTACTTCTGAAGGCAATAACTAAGATTGCTTATAGGCATTTTACCAGATAGTTGAGGGACAATTGAGATTGAAGATTAAAAATACTCTCACTTCAAAGCTAAATTGAATCCTTCTTTAATAGGAGAATATGTAATGAGTCTTGCATTTGGACAACCCTTGTGCTAAAAGCAAGCATGTTTTCACTTTTAATGAAACTTGTTGCCTAAAATAAAAAATTAGAATCCTGTGAGCTCGAGCTATTACAAAGTCTTCTTATCTGGTTGAGCATGTGATTGTTCACAGTCTACACCGATACTTGTTTATTAGAACTGATTGAAGAGAAATAAATGACCATGCACAAGGAAGGAAACCTTATAGGCTGCATATAGGTTGGTTTGTGTGGGCAAGGGTGAAAATTTTCTTGACTGTACGGCTGATATTTTAAAAAAGTTACTGCTAGGATAGCGTGTTGGCCTATTGGGTATATGGAAAATTCTTCTAAATCTAAGGTTGGAAATGTTTGTTTCACATTGTTATTTTACCTTTTTAAAAATAACATTCTCGTGAAATATTATTTTTCAGGAGTGTGTTTTATTTTTTTCACAAAATTGTTTCCACCATAGAGATGGATTCCCAAGTTTAGAAAAAAGTTTAATGTGATAAAGAAACTATGTTATTTTTATTAGATAATTTAATATGATAAATAATTAAAATTTTT
>JAMLFT010002129.1:0-27078 GCA_026544285.1 Pachyrhizus erosus | reverse complement strand
CCAAAATACAAGGCCTAACAAAAAGAAATTCCCTCTTTTCAAGGTTTTCTGAAAAGAGGCTTGACTTGTCTTCAAGTATTCTTTTCATAGCCCTTGTCAAGGGTCTAGGAGATGTCTTATCCTCTGTTGAAGCTAGGAATGCATCAAGAAAAGTACCAAAAAGAAATATATACTCCCAATATCACTCAAAATTATATCAAATTATTTTTAATTTTAATTTTCATTTGTTCATCTTAAAAGTAAGCAACTAAACCATTATTAAATACTGTCCTTAAGAATTACTATAATAGTATGATATTTCTATGCTAATTGAGAAGTTGGGCTAAATAAAATAAAGTAGACATTACTAAACCATGAGTACATGCATTAGTGTGTGTATGTGTATTTAAATACTCACAAATTTATTTTTTTTATAATTAATGATAATTATTTCTTTTTTTATGAAAGAAAAACAATAATTATGAAATATAATTTAAAATTATGTATGTACTTAAGTTATATAAAAAAGATAGTATATTTATAAGGACAATATTTTTAAATTATACATTTATATAAATTAAAATGATATATGTGTGAATATAAATTATATACATATATATCAATATTCATAAATATTTTATATGTTTTTAAATATTTATATACAAAAGTATTAATATATATTTACGTAAAATAAAAAATTATTAATAAATATATCAAATGATAATAATAGTATAAAGAATTGTAAATTATAATCTCAATATCCATAAGATATCGGTATTTACACTACTTATATAAAAGTTTTGAGACAAATAATTGATATATGCTACTATTTGTAGTCAAAGAGGTGTCATTAATAAGTTTGAATTAGTATCATATAAGTGTGTTTTGCTATGAAAATAATACCAATTAAATAAGAAAAATTTGGGAATTCTTAATTGACCAATTTTTGACGTTTTTCTTAGAATATTTCAGTTTTTAATGAAAATTTTTAATTGCTGCTTCAAATTAATTTCAGAAATTATAATTATTTTTATAGGTAAAGAAGTGTTTAGTATAAATAACTTCTTATTAATTATAGTGGAATAAGGAAAAATTTTATTTTATAGTAAAATAAATAAATAAGTAACTAAATGTTATTATACTAAACATAAGATTATTATTTTATGTAACAAAGTTGATATTTTATATAAAAATTCAGTATTTTATATGTATAATTTTCAGTTTTTTAATAAAAAAATATTTTAATTATTAGAATAATTATTTCAATTCAATATCACTTATTTTATAAGTTAAAATAATTTATTTAATATGAAAAATTATTATATTATATTGAAAGGTTATTATTTTATGTATGGAAGTTGTTGTTTTATGTGATTTACAACTTTATGTACCTCTATTCATTACTGCTTTGAATCATTTACATAATTATTTTGTCCTATTGTCATAGGAGTTGTATATCGTAGCTTTAGTGGCATGATTGCCAGAAAACTCTTCAAAATAAACTTAGTACCCATTTGAGAAACAGTACCTACTTGAACCAATTACTCAAGGACAATCGTTTTCAAACAACTGATCCAATCTCATTTTTTAACCAATAATTGAACACATAATATTCTTCATAATAGTATTTTTTTTCCTATTGATAGTTTTATCTCATATTTTTTCCTTCATTTATATAAAAATTATTTAAATACAATTTCTCTTTGTTTCATTCTACGAACCTATAAATATCTCATCATTCATTTCTCACAATCATGTGCTAATTGTGTGGTTGTTGATCTCTCGGAATATATATATATATATATAATCATTAAGTGTGTGAGAAACTAATAGTTTAATTCTTGAAAGAATTAAATTATTAATTTAATAATTGAATTTGAAAAAAACATAATATTTTAATTTTATCATTAAATTTTTGTCGAATTATATAATGTCGAATTATTCCATCATTCTGCTCCGACATTTACGTACACGTCTGCTACTTTACATTTGTATAGTAGTCGTTTAAATACTGTACAGTCTGGACATGTTTTTATGCATGGATATATTTTGAAACTTTTAGAATACGTTTAATTCTTATAAAATAAAAAATAATATATTTTTGAAATTTTACATTTATTAATAATGGTATAGTTCTAGTTTCTAGTCAAGAATTAAAAAATACAAGTTTCTATTGAGAAAACGTATTAAATTTTTTATAACTAAATTAAAACCAAATTTAAAAATTCTTTTAAATAAAGACTTAAATGTCGAATTAATCCTGTACAATAGCATTTTTTATTTTAGTTTTTAAATTTTTAAAATTTTTTATTTTTATTTTTATTTTATTATCAAGTAATAACATTAAATGATATTATAACAATTATTTTAACCGTTAATTATTTATGATATTATTAATAAGTTTAATAAGATAATTTTTAATTATATTTTTAAATTTTCATTTGTTTAAAACTGTTAATAATATTAAATTAATTAATAAAATATTTAAAAATATAATTAATAAAAATTATATATAATTATTTTGTTAAACTGTTTAGATAAGTTTTATTATCAAATTTATTATTATCTCACTGTTAAAAAACAATTGAGGTAAAAGACAAAATTATTTGACAGAGATTAAAATAAAAAAAATCTTAAAAAAATTAAAATAAAATAAAAATTCTTAAGAATCAAAACAAAACAAAAAATAATATTTTTAGAAATCAATTTTAATATTTATGTCAAAAATAGAATAATGTTTTAGATTTTTATTTAACTCAAATTCAATATGAACCTGTCAAATGAATTCAGATATCGACATAATAAAAAATAACTGAATTAATTGAAATAGTATGTACCAAATGTAAACATGATGATAATTGTAAGTATGAAATGTACTTGAAGCTAATATTCACCACACATTATTCCTAATTGGATAGACCACCATCCCTTCCCACATAGAAGAAACATCTTGCAGTCCAAATTTTCAGTATTTGCAGATGGTCTGTTGTAAATCTCATTTCCTGCATGTTTTCAGATACTGGTGGTTCTGGTTGTGGTTGTGGTGGACTAGTTGTATCCATGTTATTATTGCTGATAAGCACAGTTTGAAGCTTGCAGATACACTGAATTCCACAATCAACCTATGTTCTAAAAGCCATAAATATTGCTTGCAATTTCATCAACTATCTAATGGCTTCATTTACTTTGGCATATTTGCCAACGGGAAAGATGATTGGTTAGTGTGGATTGCCAATAGAGATCAAACCATTCACAAAGATTCTGCAATTCTGTTGTTGGATCACTCAGGTCTACTGAAAATAGAATCCAATTTTACCAAACCAATAACCCTTTACTCTCCACCACAACCATCCAACAACTATTATAAATTATATATAAATATTTTACTGAAAAAAAAATTCTATATAATTATTCTCCTGTAAAATTTCTTGATAAAATAATATATTACAAGATTATCAAAATTATTATTATGATATTATTACTTAACAATTATAACTAAAATTAAAGACATATATAATCTTTAAAAGATTAAAGTAAAAAAATTAAAAAAGCTCTAATGTTCAACAAGCAAATAGATATTTAATTTTTTTTATTATGCAGTTGAGAATTCGGATTAGAGAACTAAACACATTGTACTTGCTTACCTTTTTCCTGTTGATAGTTGTAATCTCATTATCTTTTTCCTGAATATGTATAGATATCTACCGAGCATGGTTTAATTTGAATATCTCAAATGCAATTTATCCATAATTCATGCCTTCCGTCATTAACTTTTTTAGCTTGTTTTTCGAAGATAAAATGACACGACAAATATAAAATACTTGCAAACTTTTTTATTTTCTTTGTTTTGACTGTGGTTTGTCATGTCTCATTACGGCTATTAAGTTATTCAATCTTCATTACTTAAGGGAATGATCAATGATGATTCAATCCTACTAATTAACACATTATCTTCTTACTAATTATAAGCTTGAATGTCAAGATTATATATCATGCATTAATCTGTTTTATACATACATATTTCTTATTAATCTACTCTCCCACTACAAATATTTTTATTCTTCCTCATTTCTCTGTCATTTTTTTCATTATTATGGAATAGATCTTAATAACAACAACGTAAAAATATATGTGTGAAACTTACAAAATGGTTGTCATGTTAAATAATTCTATCATGATTTAATTTATATGGAAGATATATATAATTTAAGGCACACAATGTTTGTTATATGAAACTTAATTATATATGTACTTAAAATAAATCTAAATTAATTTTAATATTTACCAGTCCATACCATGCGAAAATGTTTATATCTATTTATTATATTAAAAGCTGAAAATTACATATAAACACAAAAACTCAAATACTTAATATAAACTCAAATAATAATAATAATAAACTACAATTATTAAAGAAGACAACCTTCATAAAAAACAAGCAGATAATCTATTATCCTCATTAGCAATGATAATTAATAGGAATTAATAGTGTCGGTCCCTTATCCACATTTTTTATAGTCTACCAGATTCATCTTATTTCTCTATTTAAAAAAGAAATGATGGAATATATATTTGCTTCAATTTCTCTCGTATATAAAACAATGAGTGAAAATAAATAAATAAATTAATAATTTTAGATTTTAAAAAGATTAAAAAAGATTAAATTTAAAATTTGTTTATTCTATAGAAACTAAAATTAATAAATTTAAATTTTAGAAAAATTAATAAAAATAAAAATAAAAATATATTTATTTTATAATGATTAAAAACATATTTAAGTCTTAAAATAATTGTGAACGCCGACAATGTACTTGAAGGTAACGTGAACCGCATATTGCAGTCTAAACCAAATATTCAGCATTTGAAGATGGTGTTTTGTAAACAGGGGGAATCTCATTCTCAATTGTTGCTTGTTTTAAGATATTCTTGGCTGTGACTGTGGTTGTGGTGGACTACCTGTATCCACGTTATTGCTGCATATCACATTTTGAAACCCGGGGATATGCTGAATTCCTCAACAGCTCTCTGTGCAGAAAACGGTAAATATTGCATGATTTTTTACCAATATGGTGCTCCAAACAGCACTTACTTGATCATATATGCCAAAAATGGAAAAAGTAGTTGGGTAGTGTGGGCTGCAAATAGAAACCACTCCATGGACAATTCTACAGTTCTGTTGCTGAACCACTCTGGTGCACTGATAATAGAATCCAAGCAAGTTGAGGAATCAACAACCCTTTACTCTCCACCACAACCATTCAACAACACTCTGGCCACCTTGATGAACACCGGTAACTTTGTGCTGCAACAACTTCACCCTAATGGAACAAAGACTATGCTGTGGCAAAGTTTTGATTATCCCACCGATACTTTGGTGCCTGGGAAGAAGTTAGGAGTCAATCACAAGACCGGTTATAATTGGTCACTAGTTTCGGTACAAAAAAATAATTTATTAGTGACAAAGTTTAATTTTTTGTCTAGTGATAACAATTTAAAAATTACATGATTCATCAAGCAAATTGTATTTTATTATTTGTAGATGTTGGGTTATGCCAATCCTGATTTTGGGGCATGCAGTCTGGAGTGGGAACAAGGAAGAAGAGAATTGATCATCAAGCGACGAGGGCAATTGTGCTGGACTAGCGGAGAACTGAGGAACAATGATGGATTAATGCACAACACAGAGTACAAGATTGTCTCCAACGAAAATGAAAGCTACTTCACAATTACTACTTCAAATAAAGAGCATACAATATGGACACTATTAGAAACTGGGCAGTTAATAAATCGGATTGGAGATGACAACGTTGCAAGGGCTGATATGTGTTATGGGTACAACACAGATGGAGGGTGCCAAAAATGGGAGGATATACCGTTTTGCAGACATCCTGGTGATGCATTCCAAGTCAAGGAAATGTACGCCAATCTAAATCTAATGAGCGAGTTAGCTGATAGGAATTATGGCCCAAGTGATTGTCGGGATATTTGCTGGAAAAATTGCAGTTGCGGTGGATTCAAACATTATTATACTGATAGAATTGGTTGTCAATTCGTGCAATTGAATTCAACGGAAGGTTCTAATTTTGCAAGTGGGGGCGAATTGTTCTACATATTGGTAAGGAACACCCATCACAATGGTAAGTCTATTTTAGTTTCTCTTAACTTTCTGCTTCACGTTTTGATTTATTTCATTACTTCTTTTTTAGTTCAACAAAGGTTATTATTTAATATTTAACTTTACTCAAATATATAATAAGTGATAGGTCAGGGACCACATTACAGAACTAATTACTTGTCAATGGTGCATGCAGATAAAAAAAAGTGGTCATGGATAACTATTCTAATTGTAGCTGCTGTGTCGGTAATCGCTGCTTTCATTCTGTATCTTGTCCTAAAGAAAATAAAACTTGTGTTCCAAGGTTAGCTCTATTATCTGTAGTAAACATTGTTCCAGATACTTTTTTGAGCATAACCCCTTGATTCCCAAATCTTTTACTCACTCGTAGTTTCATCTAAACAGAGAAAAAGAGAAGAGGAATGGAAACTAATAAGATGGCAGATTTAGCAACTTCAAATAGATTCTGTGATGTAGAAGATCTTGAAGAAGAGTTCAACATGAAACAAGATCTAAAAGTATTTAACTATACATCAGTGTTGTCAGCGACTAATGATTTTTCAACTGAAAACAAGTTAGGACAAGGAGGCTTTGGACCTGTTTATAAGGTGACGTGAAACCGTTGACTATGTGTTAGTAACAAGTTTCTTTTGAAGGACTAATAATCTTTTTGGTTGACATTACAGGGAATCCTACCAAATGGCCAAGAAATTGCCATAAAAAGGCTTTCAGAAACTTCTAGACAAGGAATTGTGGAATTCAAAAATGAACTAATACTTATATGCGAACTTCAGCACATAAATCTAGTACAGCTACTTGGATATTGCATTCACGAAGAAGAGAGGATTCTAATTTACGAGTATATGTCAAACAAAAGCTTGGATTTCTATCTATTCGGTAAGGAATATTTTTAAGTTTATTTAATTAGGTGATGGTTTGGAAAACAAATTAAGACAATATTTTTAATTATAATATAGCAACCAATGTGCTTATGCAAGTGAACTTCGTCTTTTCTCAACTGGTTTTTTCAACTATTATTACGGATAATATACTGACTTTGACTCTCATCTTAAACATAACCACATAAATATCATGTTTTGTGCAACTTATCTATCATAATTTATGCTTTGTATTCTATTACATTTTTTTTTTTATTGAGAAGATTGTACTAAAAGCAAGTTACTAGATTGGAAAAAACGTTTCAACATAATTGAAGGAATTTCTCAAGGATTACTCTATCTTCATAAGTACTCAAGATGTAAAGTCATTCATAGAGACTTGAAAGCTAGTAACATACTTCTTGACGAGAATATGAACCCAAAAATTTCTGATTTTGGATTGGCAAAAATGTTTATGCAACAAGAATCCACAGGCAACACCAGTAGGATTGTTGGGACATAGTAAGCTTTCAAAACTCGATTTGTTTCAAGTTTAGTTCAAGATTATGTAAATAAAGTTTGTTTTACCATGTTATAAACTAATATTACTTGCAGTGGTTACATGTCCCCTGAATATGCCATGGAAGGAATTTTCTCTACAAAATCTGATGTCTATAGTTTTGGAGTGTTACTACTTGAAATTGTTAGTGGGAGAAGAAACAACAGTTTCTACGATGCTGAACACCCTTTGAATCTAATAGGACATGTATGTGAAATTTGTCACATAGCATTTTTTTTCTGAATACTAATCCCTTTAGTCTAATTTAAGTAAAATGTTAACAGACATGGAAGTTATGGAATCAAGGTGTATCTCTACAATTAATTGATCCATCATTGAGTGATTTGTTCGATCCCAATGAAGTGCAAAGATGCATTCATGTTAGTCTCTTATGTGTAGAGCACTATCCAAATGATCGACCCACAATGTCTAAGGTCATATCAATGTTATCAACTGAAAGTATATTAGTTACCTTTCCTCGAAGACCAGCATTGTATGTGAAAAGAGAAAACTTTGATGGGAACATATCTTCCAAAGACTTGTGTGTTGATTCTACTGATGAATTTACTTCTTTGTAAAAATAATGCTTTAGCTTGAGATATTTATTTCCTTGTTTTTATTTAATTTTCTAGCTGTTTTGTTTTAGGTCAGCAAATTGTCAACATGTTTTTGTCAGTAATTACTAGGTTAGATTTAATTAGTGATTCTATATATTTTTTCTTTCTTTTAGTTCGTTCTTCTTTTTTATGATTATGATGTAAATGAAATAGAGTAGTTGGTTGCGGGAATGGGACATAAACGTATCCACAGAGAAAGAAAAGAAATTATCAACATGTTGATTGTGAGGAATTAAGAAAAGAGAACAAATTAATAGGGGTTATCAACTGATTTGTGAGTGCTAGATGCTCCCGAGTGATTTACAAACTCAGCAAAAATGCTTTCCAATCTAGAAATAACCCTCCCTTAATGCTATCTATGATCCTGATATGATACTTGAAATTAAAGAGATAAAATCTGAGAATTCATTGCAAATTGGTGCAGGATGTGCTGCTTTGTGATGAGGGAGTTTGGTGTGTGTCACAAAGTGTCCTTTGAAGAGTGTATGGTTGTACAGTGTGACTGTTTGCATGAGAACAAAAGGAAATACAAGTTGTTCACATTTTTTCTTTATCTATTTTTTGGTTGTGCGATTAGCAGTTTGATGTTTGTATATGGATTCCTATCTCTTCAGGTTGGAATTCTTTCTTTTTCTTTTCAGTTAATTTAATTTAATTATTTGTTTTTTTTTTTATTTTCCAGTAATTGATTTCTATGTTTTAAATTGAGGTTTAAGAAAAGAAAAAATAAAAAATAAAATTTTGTAAATAAATAAAAATATTTAAATGACAATATTATTAATTTTTAATATAATATATTAATCTGTAATATAATTAAATAATATTCTTTTATTTTTCATATAATATATTTGTCAAATATCATAAATAAAAATTAACAAAATATTCATTAATTTGTAATATTAAAGTGAAACATGACTTATAATTTTTTTTCCATATAAATTAGAATCACTATTTTAAATGAGACACTTTTCAGAAGTTATTTTGCAACACATTATGTAAAAATTGGCTTAGACTAACTGGTTTGGATTGGTTATTGGTATTATTACCAATCTAAGATGTTCCCTGGACGAGATATGTTATCAATTCAATTTGAACCAATTTGTCTTAAGTTGACCCAACTAGTTTTGTAGTTAAATTTGTGAACCAGTCTAATTAAATTAATGAACTAGTTTAGTTGAATTAATATTTATTTTTTAGAATGATAATTTTAATGTAAAATACAATAAAAATAACACACTTGAAAATCAAATTCAAGACTTGAAATTTATTTAATAGATTAATTTATTACTAGACTATCACAATTAATTATTAAATTTATAATATAAAAATATATATAATTATATTTTATATTACAAACACCAATTCATACAATTTAATTACTGACTCTTTAGTTTGACTAATAATTTATTAACCTGTTTCTTTGACCAAGTCAACAACTGATTCAGGTTTTAAAAAACTGTTTCAACAATAACATATTTTAAGTGTTTTGTTTATTGATTGAACTTTTAGGATTTTTCTAACGTGTTATTTCTTTCAAATTATTATTTTTATTTTTATCTCTAAATTAAATTTTAATATTTATTAGAAAATTATCAATAATTAAAACTAACCTCAAGTCATAATATAATTTGTTTATCATAAATAAAAATACAATTTATATATTAAAAATATTTTTTTATAAAAAATTTAATTATATAAAATAAATATTTATCATATACATTACAAAACCAAAAAATTCGTAATATATAATATTAAACATGAATTTAAATTAAATATATCAAAATATTAATTTAAGTTTAACAATATACAATAACATATATTAGAAAGTAAAATTAGAAACTAAATAAATATAATTAAGATAAGTATGTATCAATATTATAATTGTTCTTATTAGATTTGACATAATTAAACTACAAGTTATCTCCTCCAAATATGATCGTAAATAGTAATTATAAAGACACTTTGATGTTTAAATTAATGATATAAAAAAAAAAGATATCTCAAAAAAGAATAATTATAATGTATCTTTTAAAATTCAGCATAAAAAAAATAAATAGAAACAATGTACCTATTTAATAAGTTTCCTAATATAATGGTCATAAATGTGAATCAGATTACGATGGTTTCCTTAATGGTTTTCATTTTTCCGGATATAAACAGGCCTAGTAGGTTACGAAGCTATAGACTGGGCTTGCTTTACTGAGTCGACTGTGAATGAGTTATCTTGACACTTTAGGGGAGGTAAGACGTTATGTTGTGAGAAACCACCCATTGGCGAGGGTTCAGACGATGGTCCTTCACCGTCTCTATCAATTTCTATGAGCGAACATGCCAATAATGGCAATTCTAATGTTGCCATTAGCAATGAGTCTCTTGAAGTGCACACTGATGCCACAGGGGTATTTCAAGTTTATGGTATGCTCTTGCGAATGAGATGCTCCAATTTATAAGCTTTGTTCTATGACTTGGAAGGGGCCTTCCAAATTGGCAGCTAGCTTTCCTTCACCTGGTCCTTTTCTAGCTTCATTACATTTTCTCCAAACTAGGTCTTCTGTCCGGAAGTTCCTTGGTTTTACTCAACTGTTATATCTTTTTTCAAATCTTTGCTTGCAAACTTTAGCTTGTATTAAGGCTTGTTCTCGAAGTACTTTAGTAAAATCAAACTTTGTTCTCGTCTCTTCATTATTCTTGCCTTTCTCAAATTGATTTCTACTCAATTAGGGCTCTTGGACTTTGATTGGGATTATCGCGTATGTCCCATAAATGAGACGGTACACACTTTCCCCAGAGGATGATTCAGGAGTTCATTGATATGCCCATAACATGGCTCGAAGCTCATTCAACCAACTTCCTTTGGTGTCTCCTATTCGTTTCTTCAATTAGCCCAAAATGACCTTGTTAGCAGCTTCTATCTAGCTACTGGATTGAGGGTGTTCTACTAATGTCACCGAATGTCAAATGTCCAAGTTCGTGTAAAACTCTTGTAGTCCTTTTTCGGTAAACTGCTTCCCGTCATTAGAGATTACCGCTTGTGGGATCCAAAAGTGACATACTATATTTTTCCACTCAAACTTTTGCACATTATTGGCAGTAATAGTGGCCAATGCTTCAGCCTCGATCCACTTGGTGAAGTAATCGATTCCGACTAATGAAAATTTGACCTGCCTTTTAGCCATAGGGAAGGGACCAAGTATCGTTAGCCCTCATATTACAAATCGCCAAGGGGAAAGGTTGCTATGGAGCTATTCTGTTGGAAGGTGAGAAATTCTCCCAAACTTCTAACATTCTTCACATTTCTTGACATACTCGGCACAATTTTTTCAAAGGGTTAGCCAATAGTATCTTGCCCTTAATACTTAGTTGCCATCGATCTTCCACTCGGGTACATTTTGCAAATTCCTCTATACTTCTTATCCAAGATGTATTGGGCTTGAGAATGGGTAAGACATTTCAGTAGAGGGGCGATAAAACCTTGTCTATAGAGGTCTTGGTCATCTAGAACATAATAACTTGCTCTTCTTTTAAGGTTTTTTTGACTTTTGTCAAGTTGTTTGGTAATACTTTTTTCTCTATGAATTCTTTGATCTCCTTCATCATCCCAAATCCACTAGTTTCGTGTGGGCTATCATCTCAAGACTGGATTTTGTGATGGTTTCCTGGATGACGGTCTTGTGTTGCTCTTGCTTTTTCATGCTTGCTAACTTTGACAACAGGTTAGCCCTCGCATTCTCTTCTTTTAGTATATGATTAACGAAAAAATTTTGAAATGATTTTTTCAACTAAGTAGCTGAGTGATAGTATCTCAACAACTAAGGCTCTTTTATCTTAAGGGTTCCTCTCATCTAGCCTATCATCAACTGCAAATCACTTTGGTATTGTATGTGTTTGACATTACCTCCTTAACGAGTTGTAGTCCTGCTAGGAGTGCCTTACATTGGACTTGATTATTGGAGACTAGGAAGTCAAATTTTATGGACTGGTCTAAGACGATTCGCTTTGGGCTTTCTAATAAGACGCTCATTCCTCCTTTAAAACCATTGGACGACCTATCAATACATAAAATCCAGGTATCCAATATTGATGTCGACACTACTGTTAGCTCTGCCACAAAGTCTAGCTTATATAAGGATTTAGGGTTTGCCTGACATGGTAACCTTTTTGTTTTAGATTTCTCATCCAAATCTTAGATCATGGCTAATGTCATTTGCTTTTGACTCTAAATACCAAACATTTGTTTGTCACTCATTACTTTTCTAACCGAATTTTTAGCCAACAAGTATAACTCTTAAACTCTTCATCTTTATCCATCACAAATACTTTCATTCATGTTGAGGCAAATTCCAATTTTGTCCTGTACGGCTTCTGACTCTTTATTGAGAGTTTATTACTAATCAAGTTTTGAAAGACAAAATTAGTGTTAATGTCTTTACTTACATTTTATATATTATGATATTATGAAAACTAAAATTATTCATATTATCTAATACAATCTAAGTAAGGATGGATAATTGTAAATACCCAATTGTGTCTGGTATTTTTTTTTTCACTTTTTATCACAACATTTAAAATTTACATTCAAAAAATATGTCCAAATTTCCATTATTAATATACAATTTTATCCGCCCTTTTAATATCAATTTTCTCTAACACGTACTTTTGCATCTAAATAAGCCCTAATACATTTTATTCCAACTTTATTTAATTGTTCTATTCTCTTCCAATTTACCATATCTTTCCTTTCCTTTCACCTAAATGAATTTATTTACTTTTCTTCAGTTTTAAAACTAGATTGAAACAATTTTAAACTAAGAATAAATTCTCATTTTATCTTTTGTCTTTTCCTTTTGGTCCATTGCAACCCATTTTTACAATAAAATTACAAAATAAATAAAAATAATAAAAATAAATAATTTTGGGCTTTTAGACCCATTAAAAAGAGTAAAAATTTCAAATCCTCTATTTTGTAGCCACCCATCTGAACCTCTGCTTCAGCTGCCTGTTTGCTTCTTGTTTCACATCTCTCTCTTAGCTTCTAGCTTCTACCGGCTTGTTAGTGCCTTCGTTGCCAACACTACCATAAGAGACAATTTAGAATCATCATATGTGGCAATAAAAAGTGTTTAAGAGATTCTATAAATAGGAATGGGAGATGAAGTTAGGGGAAGTGGAAAAAAAACTTCAAGGAGACAATTAGAAATCGTGGGCCCCGGAGAGAAATAGAAAAATTGTGAGGAAGAGAAAACTCTAAAGAAAAAAGAAAAATTAACTTAAAAAATTCCGGCAACCAGATAAGAAAGAGGAGAAGGGAGAGCCTACATTGTCAAAGAAATTGCAAGAAAAAAGGAAACTAACAATCACACAGAAACACCTACACCAGGTAAGCTTTAACCTTGCCTTTGAATAATATGTTGCCTTTGTGAAACAAATTTTCCTTGTCTTGTATGATCTTTTGAATCTACGTATACATTAGAATACATGGAAAAAAATAAGATTTCCACCATCCACTCGATGCTTAATCATAAATCCAAGCAACACGAGAATAACATGTAAAAGAAGGAAAATCCAAACTAACAGAAAGAGGGGAATCTGTAAACAAAATGAGATTGAAAAATAAAATACATATATTTGTAAGCAATAAAGAGCCAACAAAGTGATAAAAAAATATCTTACTACCACTATCAAGTGATGGATGATCCTCGGAAGCAATTTGAATGGTAGCGTTTCCCCTCCCCTTTTGTTTTGTTGTCTCTACTTTGCAGAGAAAACCATGCAGATGAGGTCACTGGTTAAACCGTGGGACTAACACCACCATGCATCTTCATTGTGTGTCACTATACTCCTTTCCTTTCCCACCTAATTTTCCTCCTTTATATGCCTAATGATGACAGAACGATACCAGCCACGTCTTGCCATGACGACACAATTTTTCTACATGACCAAGTGCTCCCAACTTGCATAAGAGAAAGCAAAATTCTAAAATATGCTTACTACATAGGTTATCTCTGATTATTTTACCTTGCCGTAAAATTCCCTTTTACCTGCTTCTGATAGTTTTGCAATGGGCTTGCCCAATTCATTCCTTTGCTTCTGTCCCAATTCAATTTGTGTACCACTATTAGAGTGAGAGGCATGCTATTTTTTTTCTTTGACTAAAAGCAAGAAAGCTTGATCACTTGAAAACCAATAGTTACAAAGAGTTTAATAATAATAGTCATATATAATCACTTGACCACTTCAATTCACTAGAGCATATACATTTTGATAACAAAATAAAAATAATAATGTTCTTATATATAAAAATAAAATAATGATAATAATTGACGAAGCTAAACAAAGTATAAAATATTAATAATGATTATAATAATTAATAAATAATAATGGTTATAATAATAATAATATTTAATTTCAAATAAAAATAAGTAAATAAAAGAAAGTAGGAAAGTATTATGAATAATCAACATTTAAGTCTCAATCCAAATTTCATACAAAAATATTAAATGACCAATTAATAGTAGAACAATCAAATTTGAAAGATTTATTTTTATTTAATTGTGATAATGGTAGTTGATTTCAATTACTAATTTTCTTAGTTTATAAAATAATTTTCTCACATAAAAAAGGATGATTAGATGCAATATCTATTTGTCCTATAAAATCTATTTGACACAAATTGTGATAGTTTGGACTCTCAATTAATTTCAATTATCATAAATCGTCATAATAATAATGATAATTTTTATAAGTATTATTACTATTATTATAAAAATAGACTTTTATTAAAAAAATTAATTAGATGTGATTTTTTTATTTTTAAAAATTTGTAAGACACAAGTTGTGACAATTTAATGTATTCAAATTTCTTTCTTAATTAAATTATGGTCAATAATAATAATAATAATAATAATAATAATAATAATAATAATAATAATAATAATAATAATATGTATTAATAATAATAATAATAATAATAATAATAATAATAATAATATTTTCTTCTATAATAAAATTCATAAATTATAATATAATCTTAAATAAAAGAGATAAAAAAAACGGTCATGAATAATCAGTTTTCATTTTAAATATCACGTTCAAAATATAAAACAAAAAGTGAATTGAATGTTATCGATTGTGATAATAGTTGTTAATTTAAATATCTATAATTAGATTATGATATATTTTTTTAAAAATAAAAAATGTTATTTAAATGTAACATCTAATTAACCCTTAAATAAATTTGAGAGATCAAACTGTGCCAACTTGTTCATCAAAAACAAAAATTATGATAACTTAATGTGTTCAATTTGTTTTCTATTAATTAATATTACTCAGTATTATTAGTAATAAATTATGATAATTTTCTTTATGATAAAGTTTTAAAATGATATTAACTTGAATAAAAATGTTACGAATGTCCAGTATTTATTTTAAAGGTTTCATCTAACTTAAATTTAAAATTTAAAAGTAAAAAATATTAATAATTAATTTTAAAAATTAGTCACCAATTTATAGTAATAACAACAATTTATTTTGTTAATTAAAATTTTCAAAAGACTAATTTATAAAATATTTAAATTACTGATTTTTTAAAATATAAAAGGATGATTAAATGCGACATTTTTTATTCCTTAAAATCTTTGAAGACTTAAGTTGAACAACTTAACGTACTAAAAATTATTGCTCTATTAATTTCTACAGTCATGATTTACAACGATAATAGTAATAATAAATATTTTTATAATAAAATATTTTAATAGATATATTTCATAAAAAATAAATTAGTTATTTTTATAATTTAATTAAAAATATGATGATAATGAAAAATTAAAATTAATTGAATTAATTAAATGTTTGGAGCTCTAATGCAACCAAAATTGTAACTTAAAATTGAACGGAGTTTCGACCATCATTGTCAAGGTGGTTGTGGTTGAAAATATTGTTGATGAGGAGAAATATAATAATTTTATTTGAACATTGGTTGACGTGATTAGAACTAAAGACCACTGTTAAAAATTTAAGTACGTCTAATTAGGCTTAGTAGCCATAGATTGTGACCAAGAAGCAGAGACAAACATTTGTGGTTGATTCTGCCGATGAAATAGTGATAGAAAAAGAATCCAATGTGACCAAACTTGTAACACACTTAAGATTGAATGGAACTACAACCATCGTAGTCGAGGTGGTTGTGGTAAAAGATATTGTTGACGAGGAGAAATATAATGATTTTGTTTGAACATTTGTTGAGGTGATTGGAACTAAGACCTCTACTCTGCAAATTTGAGTACATATGATTAGGCATAGTAGTCATAGTTTGTGACCAAGAAGTGGCAGATATTTGTGGTTAATTTTGCTAATTGAAATGGAGATAGCAAAAGAATCTAATATGACTAAACTTGTAATACACTTGACACTGAATGGAACTCTGGCCACATCGTCGCAACCACCACGGCCATTGCGACCAAACCATCCACAATGACTGCAGTCTGCACCATGGAACTAAGAGGATTGATTGTAATTAGAAGATAAGTGTTGTTGTTGTGATCAAGAGAAGAGGAATTAGGATTTTGAGATCCTGATTGCATCAAATTGATAGAACTAGAAAAACTAATGTTTGATGAAGTTATATATATATATATATATATATACGTTTGTAGTTATAGTTCTTGAGCAAGAATAACGCTTCCAACCTTTTCAATTATGATGGCCAACCTTTTCTATTGTGATGACCAACCTTTTCAATTGTGATGGACTCTGTGACTTTTAATTAAGGTAATGGCCAAATTATGTTCTTGAGGTAATCCTTCAAGAATTGAATCAAGGTGTTCCTTCGACGGAACTTGATCTCCAATAGAACATAATGAATACACAAAAGCTTTAATTCGGAGAATAAGCTCATAAACCATACTCTTATCAAAATATGAATTATGAAGCTTAGATCGTAATTGTCATGCTTTCGTGTGTGTTTGATGATGAAAATAAGCTTGAATTTTATTCCAAATTTCATATACATGAACGCACCAAGAACTCTAGACAAAAATAGAACTAGAGACAAAGGATTGTACCAAGCAAGAAGCATTTGATCATATTGCTCCCACATGAGGTACTCAAGATTGATGTGATCAACATCACAATCCTTTTTAGTGGGAAATCAAGAAGGAATTGAATAAGCAACAAGAAAATGATGAAGGTGATGAACTTTAATCATTGGAAGGCTCAACTTGTTGTCACCATATAAGGAAGTTTTTATCATCAAGTTTTTTAGTCATTTGATGAAAAAAATGATTTTAGAGCATTCATAGGAACTAAAGAATGAAGATTAGTTGAAGAATGTGATCACAAAGGTGTAGCTTGAATTGGACTCCTTAGTGAAGAAGAAGGAAGAGGTTGATTCAAAGTAGAGTTAGGATTTGCAAAAGCCATGGAAGGATCAAAGAGTGATGGATACCATATTAGGTTTGCACAAAGAATAAAGGTAAACTTATTGATCTTGTAGAAAATGATTATAAGTGATTGAATATCTGCTTTATAACCCTATATATACTACCAAGACTCAAAATAAAAGAGAAGCTATAATTGTTTGATAAAGATAGTTACAATATACTTAGTGAAAACTCACTAATAGAAAAGATACAAAGAAAATTACTTTAATCTTTGAGTCTCACCTTATCTCTTCAAAAGAGGAATTTGACAACAAATTGATGTTTCAAAGCTAACTTAAGTGTAAATGACTGTTTCTTCTCTAAACGTGGACAAGAACTTTGATGTTAGGAAGCTCCCTATATAGTATATGACTTTCTTGAAGTTTTTCCAAAAGATATTCTTATACTACCACTTGAGAGAAAAATAGAGTTTACTATAAATCTAGTACTTGAATATAGACCTTTTCTTATAGTGCCTTATAGAATGTCTCCACTAGAACTATCTAAGCTAAAGACTTCAATTGAGGAGTTGTTAGAAAAGAAGTTCATTAGACCAAGTGTTTCCCTTTGGAGAGCACCAATGTTGCTAGTGAAGAAGAAGGATGGAAGTATGAGACTAGGTAGATTACTGTTAGCTCAACAAGATTACTATCAAGAATAAATATTTGCTTTCACAAATACATGATCTTATGGATTAGTTAAGAGGAGTCATAATGTTCTTGAAGATTGACTTGAAATCTAGTCATCACCAAATTATAGTGAAGGTTGAAGATATATTAAAGATTGCCTTTCACACAAGATACAATCACTGCGAGTTTTTTGTGATGTCATTTGGTGTAACAAATGCTCTTACTATCTTTATGGATTATATTACCAGAATCTTCTATGAATACTTAGACAAGTTTGTTTTGGTATTCATTAATGACATTTTTGTGATTCAAGAAGCAAAGGAGAACATGGAAAACACTAGCAAATTGTGTCGCAAATCTTAAGAGAAAGGTAATTGTATTGCAAATCTTAACAGAAAGGAAATTATATGTCAAATTATCTAAGTATGAATTTTGGCTAAAAGAAGTAAGTTTCTTGAGACATGTTATTTCTTAAGGAGGAATATTTGTAGATTCCACAAAGGTAGAATTAGTGCTATAGTGGAAACAACCAACGACGAACACAAAGATACAATGTTTCTTAGGATTATTAAGCTATTAACGAAAATTCATTAAAAGACTTTCAAAGTTAGCATTAACTTGTAGGGAACAACCATTTGTATGGACAAAAGAATATGAGAGTAGTTTTCAAGAGTTGATGATAGGAATGACGTTTACACTAGTTTTGGTGCTTCCTAACCCAACCAAGAAGTTTGATGTGTATTACAATGTCTAGAGACAAGGATTAAGATGTGTATTGATGCAAAAGGGAAAAGTAGTTGCTTATACTTCTAAGCAATCGAGGACACATGAAGTTAACTATCTAACACATGATTTAGAGTTAGCTATGGTGGTGTTTGCCTTGAAGATTTAAAGGACTATGGTATAAGGTTTGAAGCCTACAATGATCACAAGAGTTTTAAATACTTGTTTAATAGAAAATATTTAAATATGAGACAAAAGAGATAAATGGAATTCCTTAAAGAATTTGACTTTAAGTTACATTACCATCTTGGGAAGGAAAACATAATAGTTGATGCTTTAGGCAAAAATTCATTACATATCTCAATAATGATGGTGAAAGAGATGAAATTGATAGTAAAGTTTAGAGATATAAACTTAATTGTTGATTCGAGATGCAAAAGTATGAATATAGCCATACTTAAGGTTTGCAAGAATTCTTAGAGAAAATTAAGGACAAAAAAAAGGAGGATCAATTTCTACAAAAAAAGATGGAGAATCAAACTCGAGGGAAAGAAGTTTTCTTTAAAAAGGGAACTAACAGGATTATCATAATCTGAGAAAGGATCTATATGCCTAATGAAAGAGGACTAAGAAAGTTAATTGTAGAAGAAGCACACTCAGGAAGTTAAGCATTCATCTTAGAATAACTAAGATGTATTAAGACTTAACGATGTTTTGGTGGCCTAGGATGAAGAAGTATGTAGTAGAGTATGTAGTTGTATGTTTAGTATGTTATAAGGCAAAATTTAAATATCAATGACCTTTTGTAGAGTTACAACCTTTGAACATTTTCAAGTGGAAGTAGGATGACATATCTATGGAGTTTGTTATTGAATTACCTAGGACTCCTTTAAATTATGACATTGTATGGGTAATTATGGATATATTGACAAAGTTTGCACACTTTATATCTATCAACATTCGTTATCCTTTAGAGAAGTTGATACAATTTTACATCAAGGAGATTGTTAGATTATATGAAGTGCCCTCTAGCATTGTGTCAAATAGAGATCCTTGCTTTACTTAAGAGTTTTTTGCAAATTTGCAAAGAAGCACTGTGGACTAAGTTAAGGCTTAACTTAACTTATCACCCACAAACAAATGGACAAATGATGAACATAATATAATATTTAAAAGACTTACTAAGGGCTTGTGTTTTGGAGTGGAAAGACAATTGGGATTGCTTTTTATCATTGATAGAGTTCAACTACAACAATAGTTTTCATTCTAGTATTGTAATGGCACCATTTGAAACTCTATACAGAAAGAAGTATGAGACTCGACTTTGTTTGTTCGAGACTAGAGAATCCTTGCTAGTTGGACTTGAGATTATTCAAGAAACTACAAAGAACATAAAGGAGATTAAAGAAAAGATGAAAGTCTCACAATATAGACAAAAGGACTACTTTGACAAAAGAAAGAAGTCTTTTTAGTTTCAAGGAGAACGTGTATTCTCTAAAGTTACTTCAATAACTAGTGTTGGAAAAACACTCAAATATGGAAAATTAACTCCTAAATTCATTAGCCAATACCAAATTCTCAAGATGCATCAAAATCTGAATTAAGGTTCCTAAAACCCTAAACAAAGTTGTAAACTTTCATGTATGGACATGAATTTCTCAAATTCAACACGCAACATCATATACCATGTCACACAATCATAGGATCACTTTTAAACCATCAAGCCACAAAATCAAACATTAAACTACCATAAGAACAAATTACAACATAAACAAACGCAATAGTTTAGGGATAATTAATTATACAACCTATTTCTTGGAATCAAAACAACATCAAAATAGAAAAAATTAAACCCTAAGACTTGAGCTGAAAGATCTTTCGATGAAGGATCCAAAACCCCATATTTCAAGCCATCTAGAACATCAAAATCAATCACAAATATGTAGAATTCATACATTTTTTTAGTATATTACAGCCATTGGTGAAAGTCTCCTCCTCACGTTGCAAATTAAGAGAAATGGAATGGGTTTTGTGCTTCCTCTCCTTCTTGATGTTCACTATCAACTCCCAAAATAAAAGAATAATGTTAGTTGATTTGATTGAGATGGAATAGAAAAGACAAAGAGTGAGCATCACGATTTTAAGAGTTGGAGAAGAGAAAACTTGTGTTTTGTTTGTGTATAATATGGGTGACTTAGAGAGAAAAAGTGAGAGGTTTCTACCTTTTTTCACTTTCAAATGAAGTTGCAAATGACTGTGAATGGGAGTGTGCAAGACAGATTACCTCAATAAAAGTACAAGAGGGTTGTATGCCCATTAGAAAAGAATTGGAAAATTTTGTCGTTAATTAAATTAAAATCATTGTGTAAGGATAAAATGGTCTTTTCACTCATTAAAGTGAGCAGTATAATTTTGAATGCTAATAATGCATCTCAGATGGCTAATCTATTCAAAGCTTTTGAAATTTTAAATCAACTGACAAAAACATTAAGAACAATTTAATAATATATTTTTACAGTAGAGGTAATTTTAGAAATAAGTTTTGTACAAATAGCAAGAAATAAGATCAAGTTTTATTTATACGGAGAGAAATAGATAAATTAATTTACGAAGGATTGAAAATTTAAGAATGTTACACAAGTCATCGTAAAAAGCTAATACACAAGAGTTTTTTTTATCCATTTTTTATATTTAAAAAACAATTATGTCTATTTATTTATCATATAAAATGCGTAATTGTGACATAAATGTTTACCATAAACACCAATAACAAAATTGTTCCTATGTGTCTTAACTATAGTTATAATAACAACAGTAAGGAAAAGAAGTTGTCTATACATATTTATTAAAACAAATGTTATGATAATATGATAAATATAATTATCTAAGAATTATAATTAAAAGGTAAGTATGACATAGTGATTAATAAAATACATGTATTATTCCTCATAACATAGTTCAACTGTCTACTACAACATAACTTAAGGTATTCATGATAAGAATTATATTAATCGTCAAAATAATGAAATAAGTGTTTAGAATTAATGGTTGTTTTAGCTAGGGTTACGCCAAATAATTTTTGCTATAACTTTTCAGAACAGTTGAATAAAAACTATTTACACCTTTTCGCTAACAGTTATAAAAATCACGACCTAAAACATTTAAACAATTCTCATAGGTGGTCTCAATAACCATTGCTTGATTTCATATTTTAGGCATAATTTCTTATTAGTTTGGCAACAAGTGAAAAACCCTTGCCTAAAAAAAAGGTAACGACAAATTAATGTACACTTAAAAATCGTTGCCTATAGTTTTAAAAATGTTTTTTCAAATTTTGGTAACCTTTTTCTGTTGTTTCCATGGATAAAAAAATATTGTTGTGAAGTACTCTTCCAACTCAATTTTAGATATACACTCTCTTAAAAGTAATCCATAAAATTGTCAATAGTCAAAACTGCATAAGATATTAGAGGCTCTATATATAGACCAACAAAACCCAAAAAAAATAAGGACATATTCATGTCAACAGGATATGTAAATAAAACATCTCATGTATAGTATGTTAAAAAGAGTTTAATATAAAATAATTTTTTTACTATTCAATAAATTATTCACCTTGATTCTATTTCAATGGAAGTGGTGAATGCTTTCGTTGATTCCGTATAGAACACATTAGAATATACTTCCTTATCAAAGGTATCCCTTCCAACATAGAATGCTGGTCTTTGAGGTAAGGTAACTATTGCATTCTTGTTCGTTAACATTGATATGATTTGCGATATCGTGGGTCGATCATTTGCATGTTGTTCTACACATAAGAGACCAATATGGATACATCTTTGCACTTCATCAAGGTCAGATGACTCACTTAGAGATGGATCCATTAATTGTAGAAATGCATCTTCATTCCATAACTCCCATGCCTGTTAACATTTTAGTCAAGTCAGTCACATGGAATAGTATTTGGAAAGGGAACATAGTGAAACTAATTTTACTTACATGTCCTATTAGATTTAGAAAGCGGTCACCATCATAGAAACTAGTGTTTCTTTTTCCACTAACGATTTCAAGAATTAAGACTCCAAAGCTATACACATCAGACTTTACAGAAAAAGCTCCTTCCATAGCATATTCTGGAGACATGTAACCACTGTAAAAAAAAAATTAAAAGAAAAATTAATTTATAGATTGTGCATATAAACTTTATTTATATATTCATCAATACCCTTGTAATTAAGAGAGATTAAGAAGCTCACTAGGTCCCAACAATCCTACTGGTATTTGTTATGGATTCTTGTTGAGTAAACATTTTTGCCAATCCAAAATCGGAAATTTTAGGATTCATATTCTCATCAAGAAGTATATTGCTAGCTTTTAAGTCTCTATGAATGACTTTGAGTCTTGAGTACTTGTGAAGATAGAGTAATCCTTGAGAAATTCCTTCTATTATGTTAAAGCGCATTTTCCAGTCAAGTAACTTGCTTCTGTTACAATCTTTTTCCATGGAAACAAAACGATATGGATTAGAATATATACTATACAGGGGTAACAAACCAAAAAGACTTTTCTTCATTAGTGTGTTAGATAAGTTATACAAAGCATCACATTTATGTAGTTATGTTCAACATAGAAACGATAAGCCATAATAAGTATTGAAATGTTTAGTTGAGTAAATAATGAAAAAGATTGTTTTGTCTTCCAAAGCATCACCTACTTAAATGAACTTTAAAATATTCTTTACCAAATAGATAGAAATCTAAGCTTTTGTTTGCCATATACTCATAAATTAGAATCCTCTCTTCTTCGTGAATGCAGTATCCAAATAGTTGTACAAGATTCATGTGCTGGAATTCTCCTATAAGCATTAGTTCGTTTTTGAATTCCACAGTTCCTTGTGAAGATGTTTTTGAAAGTCTTTTTATGGCAATTTCTTGTCCATTTGGTAGGATTCCCTAACATGCCAACAAACAAGATTGTCATTCAAAAGAAACTTGTAACTAATACAAACTCAATGGTTTCATGTCACCTTATAAACAGGTCCAAAACCTCCTTGTCCTAACTTGTTTTCATTTGAAAAATCGTTAGTTGCTGACAGAATTGATGAATAGTTAAATACTTTTAGATCTTGTCTCTTCTTGAACTCATCTTCAGGATCTCTGACATCGTAGAATCTATTTGAAGTTGCTAAATCTGCCATGTTTCTAGTTTCCATTCCTTTTCTTTTCTTCTCTGTGTAAATGAAATTATGAATGATAAAGATTGGCAATCAAGGGGTTATGCTAAAAAAAAGTACGTAAAACAACATTTATTAAATATACATAACTAACCTTCAAACGAAAGTTTTCTTTTCTTCAGGGCCAGACACAAAATGAAAACACAGATTACAAAAAGAGCAGCTACTATTAGAATACTTATCCATATCCACTTTTTTGTACCTGCATGCAGCAATAAATGTGACTCCTGATCTATGCTTATTATAAAATATTATTAACCATTTCGTCTTACTGTAAAAAGTTATAAAATAAATTAAAATGGGAGAAGTAGGAAGTTGTGAAATTACATAGACTTACCTTTGTGATGATGGATGCTATTTACCAATAAGTAAAATTTTTCTCCCCCATTTGCAAAATCATTACCTTCCGTTAAATTCAAATACACAAACATACAACCAGTTCCATCATCATAATAATCAGTAAATCCATCACAACTGCAATTTTTCCAGCAAATATCTCTGCAATCACTTTGGGCATAACTTGAATTAGCTAGAAAATTTTCCGAGTTTAAATTGACATAAATTTCCTTGAGTTCAAATGCATCACCAGGATGCCTACAAGTGGGTATCTTCTCCCATTTTTGGCACCCTCCATCTGTGTTGTACCCATAACACATATCAGCCCTTGCAACACTCTCATCCCCATTCCTATTTAGCAACTGCCCAGTCTTTAGTAGCTCCCATCTTGTAAACTCTTCGTTGGAAGATGTAATTGTGAAGTAGCTTTCATCGTTGTTTGAGACAATCATGTAATATGTGTTGTGCATGGATCCATTATTTCCAAGTTCTCCACTTGTCCAACACAATTGTCCTCGTTGCTTGATGATCAATTTTCTTCTTCCGGGTTCCCATTCAAGCCTGAATGGCCCAAGTCCTGGATTACTATACCCCATCCACGAAACTAGTGACCAGTTGTGACCAGTTTTGTGATTCACTCCTAACTTCATCCCAGGGAGCAAGACATTAGTAGGATAATCAAAACTTTGCCACAACACACTCTCAGTCCCATTAAGGTGAATTTGTTGTAACACGAAGTTTCCTGTGTCCAACAACGTGGCCACAATATTGTTGTTGGATGATTGTGGTGAAGAGTAAAGGATGATAGGTTTTGTGTTATTTGATTCTAATTTCAGTTGACCAGAGTGATTCAGTGTCAAAACTGCAGAATCCTTGTCAACTGGCTGGTTTCTATTACCAATCCACATGCTCCAATCACCGTCTCCTTTGGCATATATATGCAAATAAGTGTTATTAGAAGCGAATGGGGAAAACCCCATGCAATACTTATAGTTTTCCGAACAAAGCTGGCTTGTGGAACTCAGTGTATCTCCGAGCTTCAAACTGTGATATGCAGCAATAACGTGGATACAAGAAGTCCACCACAACCACAACCACAACCACAACCACGTGTATTTGAAAACAAGCAAGAAATGAGAATGAGATTTCCAACACACCATCTTCAAATATGGAAAGTTTAGAATGCAAGATGTCTCTTGTATGTGGAATGTAGTCTATTGGATGGGAATAGCAGATAGTGCACAGTAGCTTGATAGAATAAAATTTGTTTAAAAATGATTCAAATAATTGCTTCTTAAAATGATTTAATAAGCTACATATATTCCTATCTGAACCGAATAGGACAATTATAAACGACAATTTTTTTAAAAATATTTAATATAATTAGATATATAGAACTTGCACTAAAATTTTAGATTAAACTAAAACAATTTCATATTAATTACTTCATGCATTCGATGATAATAAGTTACGAATGTTAACTTAACAACCGTGTATACCTATGGATTCCTTTAAATATTATTTTTTTAAGAATGATTACTATGTTATTATTCATTAAGATATTTAAATATGTGATAATTAATATTCATATTTATTAAAACATGTTTTTCTTAAAATAGCTAGGATGAATGGAGAGGAGACAAATTTTCGGTTTAAGGAAAGAAAGAAAGAAAATAAGAAGACTTAATAAAGAAAAATTAATTTTTCACACACAATACATGTAAAATCTTTAATATATAATTAATATTTTGTATAAATAAAAAATATATAAGTGTATTAAATATAAAATATTTTATAAAAAATGATAAAAACAAATATAATTTTTTCTGTATATATTTTAAGAAGATAACAAAATTATTTTGATAATAATTTAAATGAATTTTCAAAAAAATAAAATAGGGTGGTCATCCCCAGGTCATCCCTCACCACTCCCTCCTCCCATTCAGGTGAGGATACTGGTGCTAATAACAGTGTGTATGCATTATTTAATAACTGCTTTGAAAAGTTTAGGAATTTACATGTTTTAATTTATTATAGGTGTATTTATTGCATCAGTGCAATCCTATGAAATACAAATCAATATAGGCGCTGGTGGCATTAATCTCTATATTTAACGTATTTTTGGTTGGAAAAATACTTTTACATGTTAAATGTATTTTTAAGAATAAATTTAATTTTCTAATATATTTTATTATTTTAAAAGTATTTTTATATAACATTTTTTTATAAAATTAAATTTTTAAAAATAAGACTTAAGTTGTTTTTATAAACTTATTTTATAAATTTAAATTTAATTCAAATTAAATTTAACTTAAATATAGATTTAGACCATGTTCATAGTCCGTTCTTAAAGTTCGTTATTATTGAAGATGCTTTCAGTTATATTTCTTGCACTCTTGTCTTGGAATTCTTTCATGCACTTTTGATTTAAAGATTATGGTGATCGATCTGTTTAATCTTTTCTTTTTGATGTGATTGACATGCTCAATTTTCTAACACGTTATTAAGGGTCAGGAAAACTTGGAATGAAACAACTGGACTTTGGCTTAACTAAACTTCAAGTCACTTTGTTGGTTTAGTTAATGGTCAATCT
>JAMLFT010002128.1:0-27083 GCA_026544285.1 Pachyrhizus erosus | reverse complement strand
TGCTCTTCCGATCTAATAATAAAAACATTGTTATGATACAGTTAAATGGAACAAAAATATAAAAATCAAAAAAGCTAGCAACAACTCTTTTAAGCAACGATTTAAGTGTCAATTTGATTGATGATAATTAGTGTTTTGATTGACACAACGATTATAACGCTTAAGCAATTATTAGATTCAATTTTGAACATATTTTTATGATGATGTTGATAATTAATATTTTTAATATTTCACGCCTCATATCTAAGAAATTATAATTGGTTAGCATATGATTAATATTTCTAATTTTTGTCCAATATGTCCAAGAAATGGGTATTAAGTAAGATATTACTTATTTTCATTTGAAAATCTTCTTATTATTTAAAATTTTAGTGTAAATATTAAAACGTATACAGTAAGATTTTTCCATTTGGATTTCATATTGCCTCTCACCATCATAGTAATTCTGCATCCAATAATTCTCTTTTTAATGTTTTTTATCGATTTAATTGTGAAAATTAACAAATAAATAATATTTTAACTTAAGTCACGCGTATTCTAATAAAACATTTATACTCATATTAATTTATAAAATCTCCCCTCTCTATATACAATAAAATTATTATAGCTTTGTAGCAGACTTAATTTAATAATAGTGTAAATTGTGCGCTAAAATTTGATTAAATTAGAACTATGTTATTTTAGCTGGATTTAAGACTTAATAACATAACGAGGATGCATGTTTTAATATTACTTTTAATTTCACCTTTGATTTACTACGAATAGTGACAGCTTGATTCTATAAATTTTTTTTACGTAATAAATTTAAGAGAAATGAATGACATCCCAATACAAATCATGAAAGCCTTAAAAGCCTTTTAGATTTAGAGAACGTTTATAGAATAATTTGCATTTACTTTATCTTAAAAAAAAAGTGAAGATTAAACTTGCAACTTGTCACATATGAGACTTTGACTAATTGCTTCACTGTTAAGAATTTAATTCTAGCATCTTCAACCAGCGCAATCAAATAACATGCATAATAGTAAAAAAAAAAAACAATAATAAATTGGTATTGATTAGAAAAACAAAAGTCGATTCCATAGTATTTATATTTTCCCTCAAGTGCCATGCCTAACGTTAATTTGTCACACCCACCAAATTCATTAACAACGTTAATTTTAGTTAAACATTATTTTATTCTATAGAGTATATCATTCTCCATGTAAAGTAAGACAAATAGAAAAACAAAAAGCAGCCCCAGGCCAAAAGAGCTATTATGTGGTTAACAATTAAGTGGACAGATTTCATCAAAAGTGTATCCTTTTTTGTCACAAAGACAGCAAACAACCTAATAAACGAGGGAAAAAGTACACATGCGTGTGTCAAGCCTTCTAAATTTACAGTAAACTTATTATATATGTATATATTATTTTTAAATTATAAAATAATTTCCTATGTTTGAAAAGACAATTTTTCCTTTTTATAGATTTTCTCATAAAAATTGCTTTATTTGACTAGTTTCTTTTCTAATTTGTTAAAAATATCAAATAATGTAAAAAAAAAAATTGACATTTTTAAATTTCCTATTTTAAATATACTACTTTAATACTTTTTAATTTAGGTGCAACACCAAAATAATCGTATATTGTTAGGCACAAGTTGTAAGTATTTGATTATTTTAAAATTTTCCTCTAAAATAATAATGTTTTAAAAATAAATTTGGATTATTTTAAAAAATTGACCTGACTATGACACCTTTGTTAATTACATTTTTAGGATCTATGGATTGTGAAAATTCAGAAATTCTAAACTTTTTTTTTTCACTAAAAAAGACAATCAATTTATAATATTAATGAATTATGAAGAAACTTTGAGTTTTTCATTATTACTGGAAGATATGTGAGAGAAAGAGAGACCTCCAGTTGAGCCAAAAATACTTTTTTTGCAGTTTTTTCTTTTGATTAAAAATTAAATAATTCCCAAAAATAAAACAAGTGTACAATAATCGAATAAACAAAAGATTCATAAATCTTTATGTTTCGTACACTTAATTCTACTTTATATATGTCAAGATGAGACAAATATTTTAGAAGTTACTAATATTTTTTAATTAATGAATTAATTAATTAATATAATCATTTTTAATGAACAATATAGCGTATTAGTATTTTTTCTATGCATAGTGGAATCATAAATCTATTTTTTCTTGTTTGAGATCAATTTTAGATTTTTTTTCAGATATTTTTCCAAATAAAAATAAACTTTAATGACAATTGTATGTTTTCCAAACTTATTTTTAAATTTTTCTTAGTTTATCATCCTGTCACGATTTCAGTTTCGACAAAATTTTTACAATTTACTTAATTATGTATATATATATAATGTAGTCCTTTCACTCATATTCATACTAACAACATTAATGAAATAGAATTGAAAGATAACATTGAACATTTTTTTTAAAAATAAATTATCAAAATAATCTATGTCTATATGTAATCTTTAAATAAGTGCTTTTATTTATCTTTAAGTTATTTAGATTAAATTAAATCAATAAAAAATGACTTTTAACAAAAAAAGCAATTATTTTTATTAATTTTGGATTAGTTTGATTTATTCTTGTCAATTTTAAGACAAACTAAGTTTCTAAAGTTAATAGATTGATAACTATATCGATTGTTGATTAGACTGATAGAACATATTAACTTAATCCAATTTTAAAAATTATGATTAAAATTGAAAAGAATTAGTGAAAATAAACATAATTTTCCGTAATAAATTGAGTACTTGGAATAAAGAAATTAAAAAATAAAATAAATTATCATAAAAGAAAGAAGAAGGGGTTATTTAATAAAAAACTATAAGTTTAATTATATTTTAATTCCTAAATTTTTATGTGAATTTGATTTTGATCTTCCAAATTTAAAAAAAAAATCATTTAATCTCTTAATTTTTAAAAAAATATATGTATATTATTAACCCCTAAACATTGAATTTGAAAAACTAAAATAATTTTTATTAAATCGTTTTTAATCCCTAAATATCAAAATTTTAAAAATTAAAATTATATCTAAAATATATATTTTTTAAAATTTGAATGACCACAATCAGACTTAGTCCAAATTTTAAGAACTAAAATCATAATTAAACCTAAAAATATTAAATAAAAAAAAGAAAATTCAAATTTATCTACATACCAAAAATTAATAAATTAGTTAGGTGAAAAAGATAATAAGTAAAATGTTAAATTACTCTTTTGGTCTCACTTTTTATTTTATTATTCAATTAATATTTTAATTTTTTTATAAATGTTTAATATTGTTCTTTCATTTAAATTAACACTAAATGACATTAATAATGTTTTTTTTAGTCTAGATATCTCTTGAATCATATATTTAAAAAATAAGGTTATTAACTATGTTTTTCTATTGCATTTTTTTATTGCAGTTAATGACATTAATGATGTTGAACAAAAGAACAACATGAAACATATTTTAAAAATTAGGCAACCAAATAAAATATTTTAAAAATAGAAAAATCAAATTAAATTATATAAATAAAAAAGGATCAAAGAGTAATTTAGTCAATAATTTTAGTAAATATTTTAAATTCAATCAGTTAGTTTAGTAACTTCTTGTTAATTTATTAACTTTCAATTAGTTTATCCACTAATTTTACTGAGCAAATCCTATGTATATTAGTTTAATTTTAGAGAAAAGAAATTAAATTCAGTCTATTTTATTTTATTTTTATTACCAAACCAATTTGATTATAATGAATTTATTCAATAAAAAATAATTTAGATTGAATAAATTCTTTTAAGAGAGGTAAATAAATCTTAAAATTAATATATATTAATTAATATAACTAATCAAATGTTCAACTTTAGCAAATAACCAAAGAACTCAAGAAACTCGCGACTCATTTAAATGATTTGAGTAAAAAGAAAAAAAAATATGAAGAGATCTAAGAGCCATAATTTGTATACCAAACTTGTTAAATCTATGGGACACATGTACTTCCTATTTGCAATTGATAACACGTCCAAATACAAGAATAATATTAATTTTTTTTATCTTCTAATTTTTAGATTTATCTAATATTATTTGTTATATTTATCAACTTTTTACTTTTTCGTTTATATTTGTCTTTTCAACATACATGTAGTGTACACGGTCCAAAAGGATGTTCTTGTGATTTTTTTTTAAATAGCAAATGATTTCTATTTATACTAAAAAAGGACAAATATGGTGGTTTTTGCATGCATCATTAGCTCTAAGCACGATCAACGACAAGAAATAATAGTTGTCCTTTATTTTTATACAACATTTTTGTAAATAAATAAATATGTGATATAATAAGTTTTCTAACATAGAAAAATAAATAAATAACAATATTAAAAAGTATCATAGAAAATATTATATAAACAATATGACATCTGTGAAAGTAGGCTTGGATGCGAAATCATTTTTCATCCCCCAAAAAAGAAAAGCAGAAGTGATTTATTTAGTCACCCCACTTGCACAATTAATGAGGAACCAGCTTTTCCATCAACTTTTTAAATGAAGATCTCTTTTATGCATGGCTTCAGCACATAAGTCGCCTTAATCCTCGTTAATTAGCAATTCTTACTTTCCTATCAGACTTCTGTTCAACACTATATCCAACTAACTAGCTTGCTTTGCAGACCCCTAATTAGACAAAAATGATAGTTGCACATCAAATAATCTATTAGACACCAACTATAAGTTAATTATGTTATTTAATAATATTAATAATTTATTAATTTGTCATAATATTAAAAAATTAATAAAATAATTATGTATAATTTTTTAATAAATTATATTTTTAATTTTTTTTTCTATTAATGACATTAGATTAATTAATAAAAAAATTTAAAAATATAATTTATAAAAAAAATATGTGACTGTTCTATTAGATTATTTATGTGATAAATTAATAAATTATTAATATTAATGTTATATTATCAATTAACATTAATATTTAATAATAAATATTAAAATAAAAAATAAATTTTAAAAGATTAAAATAAAAAAATTAGGATTAAAATTAAAAATATTATTTAATGAAAATAAAATAAAAAATTATTTAAAACAAAAAATATATAACAGGTATTTGGTAAATAAATTATTTTAAGTTTTTTTTTAAAAATTTTAGATTAAAAATATTAAATTTATCATAAATATTTTAAAAATTATTCTAAAAAATTTAACATTTTTAAGAATCAATTTTTAATTGAGATTCTATTAAAAAAATTTATAAAAAAGGAGTGAGAATCTAATTTTTACGAGTTAATTTTTTTATTATGTTATTATTTTCATAGAAGATGTATGATAAATATTTATTATTTTTTAGAATGTTTTTAAATTTGTTCCAATTTTTTAAAAATTAAATAAATAAATAAAATAGAATAAAAATAAAAAAGTAATTTTAAAAATAAATTTCATTTTAATAAAAATATACAATTTTCACTTTTTAATATAAAATTAATTTAAAAAATAAAGTTATATTCTGATATTAATATTCTAAAAAATATACTTTTAATACTTGAAACAAACAAATTCATAATAATCATGATTGCCGATATTAATAATTTGGAAATGAAAAAAAGTTCATTATATAAAATGTACTAGTAATAAATAATATAATGTAATAAAAATAGAAATTTTTTTAATGAAATATATCAAATAATGAAGTATCCTAATATCATTCCTCAATTATTATATTCATCTACATTTAACTTACTATCATTTAATTCATTTTCATTTTTTTCCATTTTTCTTTCTTTATTTTCTATCACATGGTTTACATCTATTATTTTTTTCTTTTTCTCAACCTCTCTTTCTTCAGCCCATACATTCAAAAAGAGACTTATGTTTAACATTTTTCAAACAAGACAGAGGATCGGTAAAAAGAACAAAATGCTCGCAAACTTTACCTCATAAATAACTACATATTTAATCAAATATATGTGAAGTTTCCAAACCTAACTCAACCCAGAAATTCTCTGATTGCTACCCCAGAAACAAAATGGCTACGGTTGCTAATGCTCCGTTTACATGGAATTACCACATAATAAAATACTCTTTCATCCAATGTTTACACAATCAACCATCTAATTAATTCAAAACGCATCCCGCTACCTTATTATGATACTAAAAGGAAATCAAACACATGGCGCTAGTTGGTGACAAGACCAAATAATTATTCTCTCTCTCTGAATTTTAAGGATGCTACATGCTAGTGCTGCAAGATTACTGAGGAGGGTCAAACCCAGGGCGATGAAGCCAATGATTTGGAGTCAAAGAAGAAGAAGAGACACCTTTGACATTGTTCTGATCAGGGTTCCCACTGATGGAAGTGGCACTCCACAAAGAGGCATCAGAACTAGCCCTATGGCTTGTACTTGAAAGTGAAACATTATTCATCAAGCTTTGTGGGCAAAGACTAGAATGAGAAGCAGCACTGCCACCGGCCATGTTTGATGGAAGTAAACGTTGTTGTGCAGGATACATAGATTGCAGGAATGGCGGTGGAAGAGAATTATAAGCAGCGTTGAAACCAGACACAAGAGGAGTACTAGAAGAACCCGCAACATCACCCCCTACTTTCAGATACTGATTGAAAGGCTGTGATGTGTTCAGAGAATGAAGCGTTGGAAGAGAAGGCAAATACCCACTTCCACCACCACCAAGATGATTATAATAAGGGCTAGTTGAATGAACCATATTAGTGAGTGGTGGAGAAGGCCTCAACAAATTTTGCAGCAGTTGTGTGAGTGAATTGGAAGATGAAGAATTTGTTTTGTCACGCTTCCCTTTACGGAAACCGCCACCAACGGGTATGTTCCTGAAGGTTCCACCGTGTGTCCAGTACCTTTTACACGTTTTGCAGAAGTGACGAGGCTGCGAGAGACTATAGTTGTTGAAGTAGCAGAACTTGGTGTTCATGGAATCGCAGCGTGGACATTTTTGTTGTTGTTGTGCTGCACGCTGAGGTTGTCTTTTCTCCTCTCTGGTTTCTTCTCCTTCTTGTTCCATGTCTCTTTCTGAGATCTTGAGCTTAGTGTAGTGTGTAGTGTGTTTTTTTATCTTGTGGATGGGGTTAATTTGCTTTGTATTTATATCTGTGTACTATGAAATGTGGTTGGTGGATTGGATACGAATTAAAAGCGTGGTTCTTGGTGTTTCACATTCCGGGGGATGTGTAATGGCACCACGTGTCAAATATCTTTGATATTCTTCTATACTTGCCAAAACTACGGTGATCTTTACCTTGTGCATGTATTACTAACTACCCACAATAATCCAATAAAGCAACCAAGGGTCTATCAAATTGCATTAAAATGTTATGAGCATATCTGAAACTATGTGTTGGAATTAATTCACTTGGATTTTGTTAAATCTCAGTGGATTTTGGCAATCTATGTTAATAAATTTTAGAGGATTGCTAAGTATTGAAAATATACCAAATGAGAAAAGATGAGAGAATGGAAACTAGGTGTTTCTGCAAATTTAGGTGACGGGGGATTGATGTGAAACGTGTACACAAAGCCCAAAAATGAAGGGTCTCAATCTGGGGTGGAGAGAGAGAGAAAGTGAGGGTTTAAAATGGGAACTTGGATTAAGAGGTTGGTGAGAGAGATGTCAGGTTATGATAAAAGTATAAACAAAATAAATGGGGTGGAGTGCAGAGTCCCTTCTCTGACCAACTCAGAGTACATGAAAATGGAATAGAAATAATGCACTGAAAAAGTAGTGAGGTTTGTGAGTGGAAACGTTTGAAAGAAAAGGGGAACAAAGACCACCTGAAACTTATTTCACAGGGTTGATCTTTCTCTATCAGCTCTGACTCAGAACGAATCACAGCTAGTTGGAGAAGCCGAGGAGGAAACAAGAAAGGAAGTAAAATAATTAAACAAGAGGATACCAATAATATTTTTAAATCTTTTTATAATATTTTTGTATTATTTTTCTTAATTTCTTTATGATAAATATCTAATGCATTTTATATTTTTAAAATGTTAAATACATTTATTTTTATTTAATATTTTTTATAAAATAATGTTATCACTTTTTCATTTCTTTAAATGTTTTAGCCTTTTGTTTATAAAAAATGTTTTAACCTTCATTTATTATCCCAAAAATAGAATTTTTAAAGCCTAATTATTTTCCTTTTCTAAATCATACTCTATTTAATAATTACTATAGTTGAAATAATTAAAATTTTATAATATAATTTATTACTTTCTTTATTTCTTTTTACTTGTTTTTTAAGATTTCTATTTAGAAATTAATTAAGAAATGAATGTTTTTTATTCCAATAAAATAGTTATGAAATGTTTTATTTTTTTTATTTCTACTCTTTAATAAATACATATGTATAAATTAATTAAAAATTAAATAAAAAATAAAGATATAATTTATAAAAGAGAAATTAATATTATTTTAAATTTTGAAAAATATAAATAAATAAAAATATTTTTTTAAATTCGAAAATTTAAAATAAATAAAATAATACTGTTGATGGGATATAAAATACAGACTTTTTACTTCAAATTTATATCCATTAAAATTGTTTTAATACTTACTTAGTCTCATAATAAGTGTCGTTTAAATTGTTTTAATACAAATAAGAAAATAATATAAAAATAAAAATTTGTAACAATTTTATAAAATTAATTTTTTTTATTAATCTTCTTTATTAGAAACAATATAACAAAACAATAATATTTTAAAAAAATTAAGAATATAAATAAAAAAGTAATTAATATTATATTTAAAAATCAAAGTATTGCTTATTTAAAAAAAAAAATCTTACGCAACACTTACTATGAAATAAATGGAGTACATGCACATTAACATTAAACATCTAAATAAATTCACGAGATAAAGCAGAGGTGGTTGCACGTGCTAACCAAGAGGAATAGGGAGAAGGTCTGGTGCGTTGGTTAGGAAATACTTAGTGGTGTTTAAAAGCTAGTTTGTTTTAGGTTTAAGGTAAAATTAAATTGGATCCGATTAATTATAGTTAATTAGGTTGGCTTGGTTTGAGATTGGAATTTTTTTAAGTCAATTTCAACTAAACCAATTCAATTAAGATTAATTTGATTTGGTTTTAAGTTAATGAATTATGATAAAAAAAAAGAGTAAATGATTATATTTTTTAAGTTTTTAACTTTATTTATTGTCTATTTTGTATAATTCTTAATTTTATATTAATACAACATATAAATATTTTTTTTTCTTAAATGATTGATTGCTTATTTTATTTAATATTTAACTTTTTTGTAATTCTTATTATATATTTTATTAATTTTTTTTACTTAAAATATGATTAAAAAAGTACATCGTAAGCATAATCAAATTAAGAACATGAAAACATTAGATAAAATTATAAAATCAAAATGATAAAAAAAGACAAAGTTAGAAAAAAAATTAACTACTAGAATGTAAAATGAATTAATTTAAAAGTTAAAAAATGATTGATAGAGTTGGTTCAAGTTTAAAAATGATAATTTTAAAAATTGAATTTAGTATAATTAATTTTGTTCATATTTAACCTGCAAGAAACTAACTAATCAAACCAATTAAAATCAAATTAATTGATTTACTTTGGATTATTTGATTTATCATGTTAAGCTAATTTAATGAAAATTCTCCTAAAAATGTTGGCTATAAGCTTTGCAATCGACATACATTGTATAAAAACTTATTTGAATCCTTACTTTGGATCAAAGTGTGTAGCCTTTTAACATTATTTTTCTTTTTTTTTTCTTTCTCTCTTTTCTAGCTTAGTCTATCTACAAAAAAGACTCATTGTTAATGATAAAATAAGAAAAACCCATAATGAGACAAATTTATGAAATATTCCAAGAATCTCACTACTAAGAATAAATTAGTGAATACCTAAAAAATAAAGTTATCTTGTTCCCAAGATGAAGGCTTGAACTACTTAATTGAATTCATAAGTTCATACCTAATAGTAGTAGCTAATGTCAAAAGAGGAGTGTTGGTGTTTTAGTTTTGTAACTCTTGCTTTAGATAAAAAGTTAGTAAGGCTTTAGATGCAATATCTAGTTTCCCTTTTTTGGCATGCAACAGTTAGTCTTAAAGCCTTGATGCCACTAAAAAAAATAAAGATAAAGATTAAAAGATGTGGAACTCTTCATAATGATTTAGAAAGACAAGTATGTAAAAAAGGTGTACTTTAATTAGTAAGTTCAAGGTTAATTTCTTTTTGAGTTCTCAATCCAAATTAAGGTGATGCAATACTTAAGTGATAAGGAATAAGCATTACCAAGCCTTAGGTTCATATGAGATTTGAGAACTTTCAAGATGTGAGTCATAACCTAGTCTAGTTTGATACCCAACAACTAAAATTGTTCTTATATTATACTTTCTAGAGAATCATTCATTAGCCTTCATATTTGAGTTTGAATTAGTTGAAGGGCATGAGTAATAGTTAGTTATCTTAGTTTTTCTTTTTCCTTCTAATGAAGGGATCTTACTCGTTTTTCTCTAAATGGCTAGTCTTGATTTTATTAAGGTAATTCTAAACTTGTTCAACCAAGTCTTAAAGGTTAGAAGTATATTGTGAATGTTGGAGTTAACACTTAATGAATCCTTTTTTCTCTATCTCTATAAGAAAAATGAGATTAGTTAAGTCTCATTATAGATTGATGGCTTACAAAGTGTCTAATAATCTTTTTATGCTCATTTGGTAAAAAAAGTTAGAATGAAAGAATTTAAAGGCTTGTTTTTCCTAGCTTTTTGGCTCTTGCATTTCCACAAGCAAGTTAACTTATTCAAATAGACCAACAATGCGGATGAGGTAGTTTACAAAATTAATAGGACATTAATACTGTTAGCAAGTGAATAAGAAGTAGTAGTAATAAAACCAAGGGTGTGATTTAACTTAAGGCTACACTTTTCACCTTCTGAATTTTATAGAAGTTTCCTTTTGAAGGTTTATTAAGAACCTTGATCCATTAGATATAAATGTTAATTGTTGATCTAAAATTGTCACAGTCCTCTATTTGCTACCCATTACTTATTCTTTCCCTTGCATGATAAATGTTTACCAAGGTAATCAAGAAAAAAAATGGCTTAGGATAATTCATTCTTTATCCTACATTATGTTTATAGTTGTTATTTTGACATCTATATATTACACCAACTATTTGTCTTTATATATAAAAATAATACATTAGATATAAGCAAAAACCTTCTAGAAACAACCCTTAATTGAAGTGAAGAAAGAATGACAAAAGTTCTAGTTCCATCTCTTTCTATTATGGAAATTGTTAATTACTCATATGAAATAGCAAGGGATTTGATAACAACCTAAGACAACAACATTTATATATAAGAATAGCCAATAATAACCTAAGACAACCAACATCTTAACTTTTTTTTACTTTTTTTTTTATCCTTTTTGTATGTGCATATGTACTAAAATAACATAAACAACTCCAACAAGATAATTTGAGGCCTCCATGTATAGGATGGGTCTTGTGAATGTCCAAGGTCATTGAATGTTCAAAGGTGATGTAACGAATGATGTGGCTAAAGATGGAGAGATATCATAGTCTACTTAAGAGGATATTTCCATGGATAAAGCCTCATTCTCCATCGATTACCTTAGCCATCCTTGAGAGGATTTGAACTCTTATTTCCATGCAATGAGAGCATTAAGAGAATAATCATCACAACTTCAAAAATCTCTCTTTGTTTGGACATGATAGAGAATAAGCTTAAGAATGTTGTTGAGATTTAATTTTTTTATTCTTTTCTATGTTGTTGTGTTGTTCTCTTTTTGATCTTTTTAATTAGTCTTAATTAATGTATTTTATGATATTTTAATTTGATGTTTTGTGAACTTCCATTATAATGAATGAATTTACATTTTGGTTCACATTGAGTGTAATATCCTCAATTTATTTTTATCTTGGCTCTTTTTGTTAAAATATTATGTTTTGATAATGCCAAAAAAGAAATATGATATATTTTGATATTTTTAGATTTTTGCTATGCACTTTGATAAAGACACCACATAAATACTTCAAAACATAAATGATTCAAGTATTTGCCATCATAAGAGAGAGAGAATATGAAGAATGTTAATGAACTTTAATAAATTATAGGTTGAATGATTAATTTTGTAATTTGTGTAATAATTTGATATAATATTTTGTATATATATCTATTTGTTTGGTGTGTCTTGAAGTTCTTAATTTTCTTAGACTATTATAGATTATTATTGACAAACTAAAAATCTAAAATTCATAAACCATGAAAATTATTCAACTAATAAAAATATGAAAGATTTTTTATAATTAAAATAAATCAAGCACAAAATAATCACTTAATTAGACTTGATTCATTTAGTTACACTAAGTTTAATTCATATTTGAAAATGAAAGCTCTGTTAGAAACTTAAGTACAAGAAAAGGATAAATTTCTAAATTTGAAAGTTATGTAATTAGTTGTATCGTCATGCATTGATTGAATATAATAATTGAGTTGAGTTTAATTTCTATATATTATAAGTGTTAAAATAATGTTTAATATTTAAGGATTATAATAAATATAAATATGTATTATTTTAAAAATAATTAGTATAAAAATTAATAAATTTATTATACATAATAATTTATGATTAAATAAAAGTATATTTATTTTATTTTATTTTAATAATATTGATTAATTCATTATGTTTTGTAATTTTTTCGATCCATATATTATGAATATGAATACTTCCTCTTAAATGATTAAATTTGTAGGTGCTATTGTTGTTCTTTTATATTAAATTAAGTATCTCATTTTATTTTTCTTAAATATAATTCCTAAAATTTAGTTAATATTAATTTAAATTTAAATTAAATTTTCTATCAGATAAGAAACATTATATTAAATTTATAAATATAAAAATATATTTTAATCAAAATAATTTATTTTAATAATTTTAAAAATAAACGTTTAAAAATTTATTAATCTTATCTTATGTAGCAGAATCCTAATTATTTTATAAATTTTAAAAATTAGGTTTTATTTCAACCTATTTAATACAATCAATTCAAAAAATTAAAATAAATGTGAGTACAAAAAGTAATATAATTTTTATTTAATTTATAAAAAAGGGATTTTTTAAAACTAAAAATATATAAGTCATTTTAATTCTTAGTACGATTATATTAGTCTTTCAAATTTTTTTATTATAATGTTTTATTTTTATAAATTAAGGTCTTAATATTAATAATAATAATTTTTTTTATAATGATCCATTATAAGATATTATAATTTTTTTATTTTATAATTTTAAATCATAAAAAATAATAAATATCCATTATATACCATATATATATGTAATTTATAAAGTATGTAATAATAGTATAATTATTATTTATAATAATAGTTTTTTTTATTTTATTTATAATGACAAAAAATATTTAATAATTTATAAAAAATAAAATTTAATGATTAATAACAAATTTAAAAATTAATAACACACAAAATAATTATAAATATAAAAATTATATAATTTAAACGAATTTTTTCATCACACCGTTTAAATCTAATTATTTTAAAGGAATCTTAAATATTGGGTTTTAGCTCCGCCCAATTAATCTGAGGGGCCCATTCTGTTTGGGCCAGACTAGCCCGGTACTAACACGCATCTCTCATCCTTACACTAAGCTGAATCTCTGAAAGAAAAACCTACACTACGCATAACTCATAAAACTCTTCGATTGGTCGCTGGTGCTGCTCCCGGTTCGGTTCTTAGAGTAAGTTTTTTTTTTTTTTTTTTTTTTTTCTCATTTCTGTCTACTTCTATCGATTCGTTTGTGTGTGATGCAAATTTGGGTTTTTCCATCTAAATTTATGCTTCCTCCATTAATATTAGTTGGTAATTGATTTAGCGATTTTATGTTTATCTAATTTCGTTCCTGTTGGTTGGGTTTCAATGTTGAGCGAAGATGGGTTTTGGATTTTCGTCTTTATTGTGTGTGGTTGTCAAATTCAAGCCGATACTGCATGATTTGAAGTATAAGTGTTTTTCTTCTTCTTTGTGTTTGTTGAATATTTTAGTTTTCACAAAAAGGTTGTAACTTGTAACATGTTGTACAGCTTTCTTTTCACTCCAATGACGAAGAAGAGTTCTAAAAAGACACCATTGCAAGAGAATACTGTTGCAGAAGAGGAGAAACCCTCTTCTGCACCCAAAGAAGCGGGTAATGAAATTGATGAAATATTTGCTGGAAAAAAGAGGGTGAAGTCTGAAGGGGGAAAGGCTGGAAAACCTGATGAAGTAACTAAGAGGACTGATAAAACGAAGAAGAAAAAGAAGAATGTGAAGAGGAAATTTGATGGGTCAGACGATGGTGAGTTTGCAGATCGATCTTCTCGACCAAGAAAGAAAACAGAGGATGGACTTACTATCTACACTGAAGAGGAGTTAGGTATTAGTAATGCTGATGCTGGAAATACCCCTCTCTGCCCATTTGATTGCTCTTGTTGCTTTTGATGGTAACTGTATAATGTTATATGCACTCAATTCCTTGCTCTGGTGATTGACAGTGTTGTGGTTGTCAATTGCCACTTACAGTCTTGGATTTGTAAGATAGGGGCATAGCTTTTTCATTTATTATATTTATAGTTGGGCCAAAAATGGTGCTTGAGTTGTCATGTGCTATGCTTGAATTCTTTAGATCTAGATATGATTCCATAGGTGATTTCAGGTAGAATTTTGCAGCAATTAGTCTCCCTCCCTTGTAACACAACCGTTTATGCACAGCACTTGAGAGTAGGTTTGAGCAATTTGTTATAGAATAAGTTTTCTGGCTGTTAGAATTTTGGCTGTTATATATTTTTTTTAATATTGGTGTTTTCTCATGTTTAACCAAACCCAACATTGCCTAACATCTTTACTTGCTTGAAACCTTGATAGTTAATATTGTTAGTGTGTTGCATTGTAACCGCATAAGTTGAACGGTAAGGAATGTTTGCACGTTGGTTTGGTTTTACCATTCCACAACCAGCTTGAGAGTCTTTGCACTAAACCCTACCTCTGTTAAATAAGAGGAAATGAACCTGTATATCCATTGCCCACCTTCTCTTAGGAATGTGATTAATGAGGTTATTGAAATTTTTAACGATGATTAACTTTATTTACAAGTGGTTAATATGATATTATTGAAATTTCTAATGATGATTAATTTTATTACAAATGGTTAGTATGAGATTATTGAAATGACAAATAGTAATTAATTATTTCTTAAATGTAATTAATATTAATTGTATTGAGTTGTATATAATTATGTTTGTTTACTCTTAATCGTTTGAAAAATAAAATTAACTATATTTAAGGTTGATCTGATTCCCAGGTAAATACTGGATATACAATTCTCATATAGTTAGTCATTACTCATGTAATTATTACTCTATATACAAGTGGCAACATAGAATTGGTCACGAACTCCACTTTTCTAAAGAACAAAACCTATCAAATAATTGCATATCTGCTGGTGTATTTTGCCACCTTCAAGTAGAGTATATACTTCACCCTTTGATGAATTATGAGGCCATCCATCATCATCTCAATTTAGTATTGCGTCATTGGTCAAATATTAACCCTGCCCAAGCATAAAGAGTGCAACGAACCTGTTGATAATTTGGAAACTACAGCCCTTCAACCTGAAATTATGGGCTTTTCCTTACACCTAAGCATGTTCTGTGGAAGGTTTCACACATACTGTTGATTTACTGGTGCACTTTAAATATTACTATAATATACGCGAACCTAGTTCACATTAAATGAGATATTTCAACCATATCCTTTCAAGCATATTCATCCTTTTGAAAGAGGAAAAAAAATTCTTAGCCCATACTAAGTTTATTTGGTCTGGCAACCTCTCTACAAGGTCCTATATCTTTACCAAGATACTTCTTTTTCCATTTCTTATACAGATGCTTCATATACATCTTGTGTATAACGCTTTTATAAATACTTCGAAGTGTAGGATTTAAACCTTACAACATAAATGTTAACAATAACATTACTAACATTACCTTACGCTGATTGGAAATAAATTATCATCTCTTTAGCTCAAACCCACCCAAGTCTTAAAGAAGTAGCTCCACAAACTAAGAACAAGAATCATTTGTCTCAGCTTTCATTATTGCAAAAGTTATAGGGACTATCTAATAATGACTTGCATGTACTTAGAAAGTAAGCCTTACACGCCTAAAAACAGATGCCATCTTCCCGAACATTAGACATTTGCTTCTTATAACATTTGCTTGTACAAATCTTTTCTAACCCCTTAAAAACATTTAAACCCCTTATCTATGTTCATTATGAGTCAAAATGGTAATGTTAAAGTTTCATCAAATCTAACAAGTAGAAAATAATTGCTATAACTTGATTTAACCTAAGACAGAATGGGAACCATTTCATACATTTAGTAACATACTCGATTGTGTAGATTTTAACAAAGTTGGAATTTGATTGTATGAAATCAAATAATTGAGAGCCTATTACAGTATAAATAACAACATTCTAAATAAAGAAAACAATATTGTAATTTTTTTTTAAATCTTTAAGGACTCAAATTATAGATTTTAGATCTTATCAACAGGATTAAAGTAGATCAAATGATCCATCAGGCCTACGACTGCGCTCATCAAAGACATGACTTATTTATTAAAAAAATAAAATTTAAACTTTTTAAAAAATATTTTTAATTAAAAAAAGGTCAAATTTTAAACTTAAAAAATATCTAATAACATTGATAGACTGAAATGTTTATATATTATAATATATATATATATATATATATATACACACACACACATAATTATTAATATTAATAATGTTTTACAATAAAAATAATATAATTTTAAAATTGAAATTAATTAGACTTATGAACGCAATAATGACTTACTGCCACTAGCTTGTGGAAAATATGGGGAGGACCATGTCCAATTTTAATATATTGGCTTGTTGCACTTTGTAATGTTTTGTTTGCTGCCTTGGTAGATATGTTTTGTAGTTATTTTGCTTTATTTGATTATGGGACAATAGATGTTTACATTTTTAATTGGATTGTAAATTTTTGAATTTTTTTAAAATATATTTAGTAATAATCTCTTAATAAATTTAAATTATTTAATATTTAAAGAGGATTACAAGTCCATTTTAATATAATATTTTATTATTTGTTGAATTTTTTTTTAATATTATTATTAATGTTACTGTTTACAAAACATAAAATAATGTAAGTGATGAACAAAATCTGTTAACCTACTTAAGTCTATTGGCATTGTAGGCCTTCTACCAAACATATACGTTTATAGAATAAACAGACTTTCAAACCATATTTTTTAAAGGACTTAAAAAATATCATATAACAAACAAACTAGATTCAAATTTGATAATTATAAAGTAGGTCATATATAAAAAAGAACTTAAAAAAATATCATATAACAAATAAACAAGGTTCAAACTTGATCATTATAATGTAAATTATATATCAAAACTTGATTTGACTCGAACTTGAATTTGTTTTCACTCCTACTCACCAACTTACTTTACTGATTAGTAACTAAAATTAATTACTAACTATAAATATTTTTAAATGTTATTTTGGTTTAAAATAAATAACTAAAACTCTAAAGTGAAACAACTCACTAAGAAATAAAATAAATAATCTTAATTATTGAAAAAATAAAAAACAGTATTATATATACATAAATAATGAAAATAAGTCTAACAATAAAACTATGAATATGTTAAAACATCAATTATTAATTTTCTTATCAATGATTACTCCTACTTAGATAAGTCTAGATCATTTGACGAGTCGGTCCAAATAAAAAGTAGCAACATACCAACACATCAATTTCAAGCTGCACCATGTTACAACCAGTCTTAACAGAACCCTAAAACTTCTAACTGTTTACAAGATTTAATTTGAAATCATATTTTGCCATGATTCGTGCAACTTTGCAGTGAAGAAACAGAGACATTTGCCTTACAAGCTGACAAAAGGTTGTTCATGTTAATCACGCGCGTATAATAAAATGAAATGAAATATGCAGCTTTGTAGAAGCCAACAACACATCAATTCAATCGAACTCTAAAAAATCACTGCAAAATACTTAAATAAACTCAATGTATTTAAAATGCAAAAATGCAAAACCATAAAGGTTTATGATAATCATCCTTAAATGAGACTACCAAAAACTACAGTGAAGTTTAAACTTCACTATATCTCTACCAGAAAGCACTGGAAAGTTTGGATCTCCGCTTGGCCAACCTCTCACTCCAACGTTCTCTTTGTTCCTTCAATCTGGAATCAAGAAGTTTTTGATACTGTGCTGCCTCTCAGTTTTCCTTAGCAATTCTCTTCTTGTGGACAATCCTTGTTCGCTTCCTTTGGAGTGTCAAAGGAGTGACCAATCATTGAATCTTTGAAACTTTGCTCACTTTTTAGAAAATGCAAACTATGTGATTAGAGTATCCATTGAACAAATGCATGACTTCAAATTTGGAACTAGGCAGTTGATGGTCGATACACAATAGGAATGGGTTACTTGCAACATTGTTTTTTGTCAAAATATTTTTTCTGCATCTGCCCAGAAGACATAGAGAGTGATAGAGAATTTGTAGACATCAGAAACTTACCAGCTTGTGGTAAAGGTTGGACGGTATCATTGGACCCCTCTTCCTTGGCTTCTCAACATTAGTGGGACTTCTAAATCACTCTCACCCTTCTTCACAATTACCAAAGTTCGAAACAGAGAGGTTTCGGCTGACAATGCACCCACGAACAGACTTCCTTCTACGTTTTTTCATTGCGCCTTCCATATCCACGGAAACAAGGACTTCCTACTCAGATGCAAAAAGCATTTAGTCTGCAAGCAAACATGTGAGAATCCTCCAATAAATAGGTTTATAGTGAAAGCTAAAAGTTATTACATAAAGTCACAATATTAATATTAATGGTATATCAAACAGTTAATTTTATATTTAAAATTAGGATTTTAATATAACACATTTATTAGACATAATATATATTATTTATATTCATAATTATATTTATATATTAATTAAAAGAAAAATTATTGACATAAGTTGATAATTTTAATTTTTATGTCTAAATTAAAAGTATTAAACTTATTTTATAATCAAATAATTATTATATTTTAAAATTAATTATAAATAATAAATAATATAAATAAATAAATAACAAAATGGTATTGTTAAAAATATAAAATAATTGTTATCATGTGGAGTTAATTATAAAGATAAAATTTTATTTTATATATTATAATAAAAAAAATTATATATTAATTTAATATATTATATTAAATTGTTTTGTAATATTTGTTTATAGTGAATAATATATTGACCAATTTATGATTGTATAATAAAATATTTATGTTATTAAGTTTAGTGTTATATTAGAAATTTAAATATTAAATTTATATATTCCATAAATGATGAAGTTGAAATATTATTTTATATATCATAGTAAAAAGTTTTTATATATTAATTTAATATATCATATTAAATTATTTTTTAATATTTACCTGAGTAGATAATTGATCAATTTATCATTATATAATGAAATATTTATGTTATTAAGTTTAGTGTTATATTAATAATTCAAATATCTCATATATATATATATATATATATATATATATATATATTCATAATATAATATTTTTATTTCATCTCTTTCTTACTCCTTCACAGTTTATGCAAATATTTTGTTTAGCACAAATTGATATAATATGTTTTTATATTTTTTTTTCTTTTTTTGTTTCAATGTTTATAAATTTTGTTACTTAGTATATAAAGATGACAATTCGATATGCCAATGTCAAATATTGAAGAAAGGTAGATGTAGATGATCTTAACAACATTTTCTTTGAAGTGGTTGAATGCATTTCATAAAGAAAAGAATTTCAAAGAAAAATATTATAATTGATAAATTTTCATCATAAAAATTTACTCTTCATTAAAATGTTTGAATCATAAGTATTTTAGTATGCTTATTTAGTTTTCAAGATATTAATTACATTAATAATTAAGTTAAATCATTGTATTGAAATTATTTTAATAGAAATTAAACATGTGTCTATAATATATATTAACCAAATTTAATTAATCAAATAGTTATCATCATAATGATTAAATTGAGGTCAACATAATATATACTTTATCTTAAAACTCTTTTAATTTTAAACTTAAATTCATTTTCATTTGAATTTTTAATTTTATTTATTATTAATGTTATTATTTCAACTAAAATAACATAACTAACAGTATCATTGACCCATAAAAATTATTAATAATGTTCTTAAAATAACATTATTGAAAATTCATATTTTGAGGATGAAATTGAAAACTAATATTTTTAATATATTAACTCTTAGAATTATTTATAAAATGTATATAAATAAAATATTAAAAAATATAAATAAATACTTTTAAATTAGTGAAATTAATATTTAATAAATTAATTAGGATTTTTTTCATCAGAATTATGTTAAATTTAAATAAAAATTAATTAAATTAATTTGAATAAGTTATTTTAATAAATACATAAAAAATAGTATAAGTATCTAGTAATTAAATATATAACTATGAGGAAAAAATCTATATTAAATAATTTTGAAAACTTTTTTTTTAATTTACTTAAATTTGTTAATATAATAGTTGGCTATTGAAAAAAAAAACTATACTAAAAAAATTGGATTCTTATATTCACACTTTTCAGTTATGTTTTACTTTATTAATTTATTTTTTAATTTCTCTCCATAAAAAAAAGTATTTCAATTATTTTAAAATTAATATAAAATTTTTATATTAAAAAAGACTGAAAGGAACATCATTTTTTAAATTGCATGGCTAAAAAATTAAAACTAAATTTATAAGACCATAAATTTAAGTGACTCAAACATATTTAAATATATAATTTAAATATGCATTCATTTATTATATCATAGTCTTATAATAATTAAGAAATATTTATTTTTGTTTTAGTTACATAATATGATAGTGAAATTTTAAAATATATATTGACAAAAATATATTTTCAAATTTTATAAATTTGAAGTATCCGATACAATTAATGTATATTATAAAAATTTAAAAATTAGTGATTTTAAAATATTTTCCCATTACAAAAAAAATTAATTAATTAAAAAATTAATTTAAATAATTTAAGTAATTTCACTAAATTAGTATTATTTTAATTTTGATTAGATATCAATAAACTCCTTAATAATATGACATTAAAATAACGAATAAATTTATTCTATTTATTTAATTAAATTATTAATTTAATATTATTTTGTTCAATTTATTATTTTGAATTTATGTCCCAACATGTTAAAAATATTATCACATTATATTATTATATTTATAGTATAATTTAATTTTAGTAAAAATAATATATTAATGTAATACATGATTTTAGTATTTTAAAAGTAATAATATATTGACCTTGTGGCATAATTAAATTTTGGTTCATAGTTTTACAATAATAGATTATTATTGTCTATAATTTTGATATTTATGATAATTTTATTGTTGTAATATATCTTCTTTATTATATTTAAACTATGTTGATATTTTTTAACTATAATTTTTATATAGTTCATAAAATTTATCACAACAGTCTAAATAGTCAATTTAAAAAATAATTTAACAGAATTTAATTAAGTATTATTTACACAAAAAAATTATAAAAATATTAATTATTTTACTTTATAATTTTTTTAAAATTATCTTAAATTAATTACATAAGGATTTCAAAATAAAAAATTTATTTCACTATAAAGATAAGAGTTAATTAATTTTATTATTGCATAAAATTTAATTAATTTTATATCATTTTTTAATAAAAAAATTAAAAAAAAGTATAAATATTTTTATATATACACACAAAAATTGGCTTTTTTTTGCGCATAAGTTTATGATTTATAATAATAGAAAAGGAGGAATCCATTCTAAAATTATCAAGGCTGAAACAAAATCTAGAACAAGGCAACCATATCAATGTTGCCAACATCTATCAATTATAATCATGATAGGTTTATAAATCAAAACAACAATAGATCGAAGAAATAGAATAATCCTACCTCTATGGAGCAAGAGTCAAACACGACCAGGGGTTAGCACTCCCTACTTCATTGGGAATCCTTGTTTGTCACACCCTTCAGTGGTTTTGAAAACGTATCCTTTAAACTCTTTTAGAAGCAAAATTATAGAGGTTAATAGATCATTTATTAATAATCCCCAAAAAATAGGAACAAACATTGATATAAGATTTCCAGCTAATAAACATACCTCACCCAGGACATCAACAAGGACCTCCTGGGAGATCCTTTTGTCCCAAAATGCTCAATTGCAATATAAAACATAAGAGTACAATAACAATTAACAAGTCACAAAAAAATCCCCAAAAGAAACCAATAAAGAAACAAACTCCCAACAGTAACTGCACAAAGAAGTAGTAAAATTCAAATTCCCACGAATATCAAGTTAACTAAGACATTGATGTTCATTATGCATGAATATCAGCAAATGTACGGAGAAGCAAGTAACATACTTGCACTATAGTTATTGGGCGGGTCAGTCATAAAGCTAACAAATTTTAATAGAAAAAAAAAAGACAACAACAATTAAACTCAAAATTGATTTCGCAAATTCTAAATTGTAGCCAATAAAAGCCCCAACCACAGAGCACAAAGCAACACTAAAGTCTATCATGTCTATCATGTCGTTTGAATGGAGCAACATGATGTCTCTTTTAACCTGTAACTAAGTCTTATTCCTTGCATTTTCATATTCAAGTGGAACTGGATTTATACTCTTCGGGTGATTTTGAATAATAAGTACAAACCCACTTTATATAGTTTGAATGAATATATCAATAGCTAAGTTATTTTCTTTTTTTAACATTAGATCCTTGCCACTAGTATTTCCTTTGATGTTATCTTAATGTGTCTCAATATCTCGAATTTAGTTGTAGTTGTACTAAGTGATCCTACCATTGTCTTATTAGCACTTTGTACCAATTTATTGATTAACATGACTTTGTCTTGTTTATTATTTTTTTGGTCCAAATTTTTTAATCTTGAGATGTGCTACATTCCAAATTCGCATTATCACATATTTTAGTGCATTATAACCCATTTATTAGTATTTATTTCCATGCACCGTTACTTTTTTTTTTAAAGAATCCATTTTTTCTATGAATTCTATGATTAAGTGCTGACATAAGTAATATAAGTCTCCATAAAGGATGATATCACTTGCAAATTTTTTGGAGATGTCTCTTAGACACTTTATTGCTAGCACCTCAAGCATTCTAACATAGTATAGTAGTAAATTTTAAATCACTCATTAGAAAAATAAAGAAATTAAGAAGGATAGTTGATCACATGTGTCAATTTTTAAGAAATAATATAAAATCATATTAATGCTAACTTGGCTGTCAATCAAATCCTTTAAAAAAGGCAACACAATCTTATTAGGCTTGTGACTACATTTTTTATTTTAGGTGGAACTTAATCAATACTCTTTGTATGATTTTAAATAGGTACAAACCCATTTTGTGTGGTTCGGATGCATATATCCATAGTCACATTAATTTCTCTTTTCAACATTAAATTCTAACCACTTGTATTTTCTTTAATGTTATTTTTAACATGTCTTAGTATTTCTAAAGAAGTTGTAGCTATACCTGGTCGTCTTATTGTTATCTTATTAGCATTTTTATCTAATTTATTGATTGATGTGACTTTGTCTTGTCCATTACTTTCAACTTTTTTTCCTTAATTAGTCCAAATCTACCTTTGGATCTTGAGATGTGTTACGATTCAATTTTTCATTATCTCTTTGTCATACTATTGACATTGATTTTGTTGCATTAAATACTAGGGATTGAAATTTATTTCCATGCATCGTTACTTCTTTTTTAAAATTTACTTGTTTGCATGAACTTTATGATTAGATCTTCGCATTAGCAATATCAATCTCCAAAGAGGATGATATCAATTATAGATTTCCTTGAGATGTCTCTTACATGCTTTATTGCTAGTGTCTCAAACATTCTAAGATAAAATAATATCATTTTTAAACCAATCATTAGAAAAATAAAAAAATAAAGGAGGATAATTAAACACAAAACTACATTAATGCTTACTTGATAGTTCATCATGTCCTTCAGCTAAGGCAACAAAATGTCTCTTTAAGCTTACCATTGAGTCTCATTCCCTACATTTCCTACATTCACAATTTAGATGGAACAAAATCTATATTCTTTGCATGATTTTTAATAAGTATAAACCCCCTCCTATGTGATTTGGATGAATATATCCATAATCATGTTTTTTTTTTTTGTCAACACTGAATTCATGTCATTAATATTTCCTTTAATGTTATTATTAATATGTTTTGTTATCTTTAAAGAAGTTACACTTATATTCATTGGTCTTGTCATTTTTATGTTTTTTTTTCTTAATTGATCTAAATCGTTGGATTCTTGAAATGTGTTATAATTTAAATTTACATGATCTCTTTATGATACTAATAACATTAATTTGGTTACATTAAAAATTAGCCTCTAAAATTTATTTTCATGCACCATTGTTTTTTTTTAGAATCCATTATTTTTGCATTAACCCCATGACTAAGGTTTTCTTTTCCTTGCTACAACCATCCAATTACCATGAGTTTTTTTTTCCTTAAATGATAGTATTAATGCCTGGTTCTTTATTGTTGATTGGTGTAATAACTCTACTATTAATGTTAGTGGCATTGACCCAAGGGAGAACCTAGGTTCGTTCTTGGGAGGATCTTGGCCCTCGGACTTTTTTTAAAAAAAATATTATATAATTTTTTATTATATATATAATATATTTAGTATTAGGATAATAATTTTTATTTTTGGAAAAATATATTTTTATTTAAACATCTTTTATTTTTTATAAAATATTAAATTATCATTTATTTCTCTTTTTAATAATTTTTATAATTTTTATTGTTATTTTAAATCTTATAAATGACTACATTTATAATCAAACAATCTTATTAATGCTCTCTTTATATTAATTTCATTATAATTTATTTAAAAATTACAGACTATTTATTAACATTTATTTATTGGACACATTAATAAATATTATATAAGAATTTGATAATTTAAGTTTTGAAATACATAAATAAATATTTTTTAATATTTTTTTATATATTTTTGAATTCACATGTTTAAATATATTAAATGTAAATTTTGGAAAAACAAATTACATCATATATGTCAAAATTCAATCTATAAGAGAAGACTATTATCAGAAAATATTTATATTTTTCTATTACATTTTAATAAAAAATTTCTTATAATTAATTAGTTATTATTGTGTAAAAGATTATCTTATTGATAACAAAATTTAATTTGATTTAATAGATTTTTTATATACGAAAGGTTTTATTGATTATAAGATATGTATATATTTTTTATAAAATAAAATTTAGTTTATATTATATATAAACATATTCTTTATTAACATTTTAATAAATTATTGATTTAATTAATACTTGAAAATATATAATTATAAAAAAAAATTGTATAAAATTTATTATATAGAATAAATTTGATTTTAAATGATTGGCTGTCATTACCTTATTATTCTGACTCTTACATGCATTGGCCACTCCACCAACTACAAGAGATTTCACCACTGTGTATAGGACTCCCAAGGAGAAGAAGGTGAAATTAGAGAATCTTGATAAATGTAACCATAACAGCTACAATTTAAGAAAATTGTATTTTGTCCTTAATAAACCACTTTTATGAATGTCCATCAACCTAAACGATAGTACAATCAATCAGAGGACATAAACTATGGAATCCGTACGACTAGACAATGGTCAAAAGACATCCTGGTTCACATGTAATGGTTTTTTCCTATCATTTTTTACATCAAATTTTTTTGCTGAAAATATTATTAGTGCACCTTGATGTGATTTGTAACATATCTCTGACATCATTTATAAAAAATTTCTATAGTTGATTTATTATCCAATAGTAAGACCCAATGTTTAAAATTAGTACTTGAAATAACAAATATCAATTTATTTATATATTTGGATATGGTGAATACTTTCTTTTGTAATAAAATATTTTATTTTTAAATTTTTATTAAAAATATATATATAAAAAATATAAGAAGGAGTGTTAAATTGTATTTTGTTATATTTAGAAACAATTTGACCCATCATTTAAAAAAAAAGATTATGAAAGATTTCAATTTTTATTTTTCATTTTATTACAAAGCATGGAATATATCAATTTATATCAATTAATGTGTATCTATGTAAATAGTAAACCTTAGGAAATTAACTCTAGAATATATCTAATTAATCTATTTGTAAAGACATTTTAATGATATTTAAATTAAAACTTTTAACTTTTATTTATTAAATTTCCATTTATTTTAATAAAATATTGAAAATATTATTTTTCATTACATAACCTAATTGAACTGGACATTCAATTGTTGCTATTATATATAAAAGTAAGAACACACTCAATTACTTTTTTATATAAAAAATAAAATATAAAAATATTATTTGACAACAAATGATGATTGATCTTTTAATGTAAAATTCCGATGGCCACAAAGTGATTAAACTCTCCACTCTTTTTTAACAAAGCTAACTTCTTATCGTTCTATCATTTATGTTTCGTCTAAGATATGTTATCATTTATGAGTACGTTAGGATAAATTTTTCTATAAGTATTTATAAGAAAAAATAAGAACAATAAATTAAAAAATTAAAATTTAAAAACATTTTATATATAATTTAAAAATAAGTTTTTGAATAAATTAATATAGTTTTCTTATAATTTTGTTTATGTACAAAATAATTTTAATTTATAGAATATTTTATTTTATTTTATTCTTATTTTTTATTATTTTATAAATATTTATAATTAAGTTTATCTAAATAGATCCTATTTCTTTAGGTTTTAAGATTATATACTTATTTTTAAACTACTG